>JXTC01000093.1:371412-550317 GCA_002914845.1 Trema orientale | reverse complement strand
ATCTCTCCATAAATTTAAATTAATTAATTCAAAATTAATTAATTACTTGACTAATAACAATTATTAATTATATATAGATAAACTATTTATCTAGACAAAGTGTACAGTAACAGAAATAATGTAATATCCAGTACAGTGTTTATAAGCGGTAGAATTGGGGACCTATGGACCTGTAATTCAAGCTCCAATAAATTATGACAATTAATTAAACTCTTTAATTAATTTGTCTAATTTATTAATTCCAGTATTACTCCACTAAAAATTCGGAATTGCACTCTTGAAATTACAGAATTAATTTACTCAGAAAACAGTGAGCAGTCCATCGATTTAATCATTACATGTAGTTCAATCCTCTATAGACAATTCATAATTGGAGCTAGGTCATGTTCCGTTTACCTCTCCAATTACATCTTTATCCCTATGTACCATTGATTCTCTAATGAACAATTAATTTATAAATCTATTATAAATTGAGTACTCAAACTGTTCAAGTCCTGAATCAATACACAAGGGAATCATCTTTCTAGCTTTCTAATGGAAGGAATGGATTCCATATCTGTAAGTTACATTCCCAGCTACTCATCTCATCATGCTCCCAAGATACAAGTATTTCAGTCTGTTTAAAAAACAAACTTTTAACAAGCATGTCAAAGAATATAATGTTATAAATAGGAGTCTATAACTACTCAGGATTAAGATTGATCTACATATGATCATCTAGTGACATTATTTGAACTCTCAACAGTTAACGGAATTTATGTGAGATTCAAATTATGTCTGATCCAGTCCTATATAATCGAATTATATAAAGTACCTCCATTATGATGTCAACACATCAATAGTCCGGATAAGACTATTACATTCTCAATGTTAATGGACCGTACTAATAATATTTAATTAAAGATCCCAAACTTTAATTAATTATTATGGACTATATTTAGTTTATTATCCATAAATTTAATTCTCATGTATATAACACTTATATACTAAATTTGTGGTCACATAAATAAACTAGGGATTTTCTGATATTTAAAGACATACAAATTATGCACAAATTCAAATAAAAAAATGTCATTTTATTAATTCAGCAAATATCCAAAATATACATGCTTTTAGGGCATAAACCCTAACAACAACACACAAAACGTGCCTTATCATTATTGAATAAAAAAAAGAAATTTAAAAAAAAAAAACAAAAATCTTTCTTCTTCAGATTCCTTTTCCTTCATGAAAGGACCTTGAAAAACTTGTACGAACCCTTTTACCAAATTTAACCCATTAAATTTTTTTCTTTTTTAAAAAATTTTCTTCCTGTGTCTTCTACTACTCTTTCTTTTCTTCACATTTAGACATCAAACTAGAAGGATCCATAGCGGTATATCGCATGACTTACTAACTCAAATCTAGAAAGAATCAATTTCCTTTATCTTCATAAAGCAATCAACAACTTCACATAATAGTTTAATCGTATGTTCTTGGTAAATAATCAGCAATAGTTGAAATCCACACATTACAAAGTTTGAATGGTGACCTTTATTTGTGTTGCTATAATGGCCTTCTGGGCTTTTATATGATTTGAACGAATTCCAGCCTAGAAAAATCTTGCAAATCGGTTTTGCATATTAGAGTCTGGAAGAGAAGAAAGATCAAGGGAAAGAGAGAATTCTCTGTGAGTGGTGTATTTTAACTTTTATTGTTTAGGGTTATTTCTGACCGTTTGATATAATCTAAAGGCTTAAATAATGCTCTTTTTTGTAGGAGGGATTTTGCCCCACCTACTTTTATATTTCAACGAATTTAACGTTTTATAGGATTGTAATCAATTCAAAAATCTAGAGATTTTGTTTGTATGTTTATTATTTTTTATAGAAAAAAAAAAACTCTTTTCCGTGAAAAAATAGAAAAATTAAATTAGAGTCTTTTAAAATTTCACTAGGAGAGAAATTTGTGGGTGATAAGATAAATTCTCACTCATAATCTTTGTGGACTATCTTGGAATAAAGGAGGGGTGGGGAGAAAAATTAAAGTTTTACTATTTAAAGAGAGTGTATATTTAGAAAATGTGTAGGAAAAATAGATAGAGAATGCAGACCTTAAAATTTACCTTTTATCCAATAAAAAAGAAATTTGATGAAATATTGAATTTACAATAGTACATATAGTCTTAAATTAAAGGTAACTCAAAAAATGTTTATTTCAAAAGAATGAATTTTAGAATAGAAAGGTGATTCAAGAAAAAGTACATTCTTTTGTTTGGTTGTGTTTTTAGCAAAATAATTGTGATTCCAATGGAATCACCATTATATTAAATGGTGAACTTGTTATTCCACTCTATTACTAAATGAATAACAATTCCATCATTACCAAAAATTTAATACCCAGTTTTTCTTATTTTGTCATTTCAAAACATCTAAAAGTAAGGGTATTTTTATCAACAGAATATGTTTTTCTATTCCATTCAACCAAACAATATATTATTATTCTTATTCCTTTTCCAATTCTATTCCATTATGATTCTTGTTACCATTCTAATTCTATTCCACGAACCAAACACCACCTAAAGTTAAAATTCAGAAAGGAAAAAAATAAAAAGATAGTTAGAAATTAATAAATTGAATCATAAGACTTTTTATTGAGAGGTATTTTTAAATTGGTCAAATTTACTCATAGAGAAAAATAAAAATATTCATTAAAAACTCAACATATATATATAGATGATACTAGGTCTACCAAGATTTTTATTAATTTTTTTTAAGGTTAATCACATAAAAATACCCTCACTTTTATATTTATTTTTTTGCAAAAAAAAAAAAAAAAAAAAAAACTCTATCTTTTGAGCTTCTACAAATTAATAACCTCAATTTGAAAATTCTAAAAATTAATACTATTATATTTACGATTTCTATAAATTAATACTCTCAGCTTTTGTTTTCTTTGCATATTTATACTATGAGCCAATTAAAAGATGCAAACACCTCTCATTAACTTATTAAAAATGTTTAGATCTTAGTACATTATCAAAAATTATTTTATAACTACTTTTTAAAAATTGCTAATGTTTTTTTACCTCTCATATCTCTTTTTCCTTTTTTTTTTTTTACAATTAACTATTTTTATCTCTCATTCTAATTTTTTACTTTTCTTTTTTAAACGAAAAGTGAAATGAGCTAAAGACAAATATTTTTCAGAAATTTTATTATTGTTTAACTACCATCTTTTTATTATTAAAATCAACTAATTAGGCATTAAGGGCCTTTTTGGTTGCAGTAGTGAAATAGTAATAATAATCAAAATATAATGGAAAAAGAATGATAATGTAATTATAGTTAGATAGAGTGGTGAAATCATTAACTGAACGGACATTCTTAAGTTTGATTAATTATGAAAAGGAATGGAATTAATTCTACCCTTCAACTTAAAATTAATATTTTAAGTATTTTATATTACATTTAATATCCAATTGTTTTATTAATTAAATTATTATTTTATTAAATTATTTTACATTTAGCATTATTTTATTTTATTAATTATTTTTATTAATTAAATTAGTTTAAATTTATCATTATTTTATTTTATTATTTCATTAAATTTTTTATTAATTAAATTATTATTTTATTAATTTTTTTATTAATTAAATGGTATTCCATTCCACCTTGTTTCACCCAAGATTGGATGAAATATCTTAGGTGGAATAGAATTCTACCATATTTTTTTCTAATAGAAAGACTTTTCCTATTTGGACTTTCTAACTAAACAATAGAATTGGATCGCGTTGGAATTATTTCTGTTCCTTTCTTTTCTATTATTCCTAATCAAATGAGGCCTAAGGTTATAAATTTATAGGTATTTCAAATGTTAGGGTATTAATTTGTAAAGATTTTAATTATTAGGGTATTAATTTGTAAAATTCAAAAGTGAGGGTATTATTTTGCATAAATTCAAAAGAGATGGTATTATTTTGCGGAAATTTAAACGTGAGTATTATTTTGTAGACATTCAAAAGTTAAAGGTTTTTTTTCTTTTTTTTTTTTTGCAGAAAAGTTAAAAATCAGGGTATTTTATTATTATTATCCCTTTTTTAAAAAATCAACACGTGACATATGAGTTACACATGTGACACATGAGTTGTTTTTATATAATTAGTGTATTAAAATTTGTCACAAATAAATTAATCATATTCACTAGTTAGATTATGCCAATTCATATGTCACATATATTTGTTACTAAATTTTGGATACCTAACATTATCATATATAGATTGAAAAGACACACGTGTCCTTACTTAACTACCTAAAGCAATTATGTGTGTAAGCCAATGGCCCTAAATTTTTCCCGTTTTATTTTTCTTTATTTTTTATTTTTTCAATCGTATTCATCTTATTGGGTAGGTATGACATTAGTTAATGTCCTACTAATATGATATGGTATGTTATGGAGTTGAAAATTCAATCAATTTCCGTAACTGACACATGCATTAATTACTATGTCATTTGACTCGTGAGATGTCCTTGTTTTCCTTTCAAGTAGCTGGTTGTCATTGTTTTTAAGGTTACGTTTGGTAAAGAGTAAATAAAATAGGAGAGAATAAAAAAATAGGTTGCAGAGAAATATATAAGATAGAAACGAAAATATTTCACCTCTATGGAAGAGGGAAAAAAATAGTTTTAACTTAAAATAATTTTTTTATTTTTATATTATTACTATTAAAGTTTGGTTGACAGTTGGTATTTTAATAATTCAACTCACTCACTAACTAGCGTAATTTTTTTTTCTTTCATATTTTTTCTCCATTTTAAGGTGAAAATATAAGCTAGACCCATACTAATTTTTTTCTACTAACTTTTCTCTTCTCTCCTTTTCCAGCTCTTCCAACAACTATATTTCCTCTTTTTCACTTTTCCCTGATATCATTTTTTTTCCCCTCTTACCAAATATAACCTTAGTGTTATTGTGTTGTAAGAGAGATAAGTTGAAAGAAAGGTGAGATGTAGATTAATCCATAAATTTCGTGTAAAGTCGTTATTTGGAAAAGAAATTAAAAGTAAGGAATTAGTTTCTAGATTTTAAAATTACAAATTTGAGTTAATTTTTATCATTTTATAATTAGGTTTTTGTCATCCGTCCCATACTAACGCACAAAAACCACTGAAAATTTGATTTTGGATGTGAAATTTAAAAAAAAAAAAAATCCTGATGAACAATTCCTTTTTTTTTTTTAGTTTTGAGATATTCTGAATATACCACTTTTTATCGTTTGATGTAACCAATCAGCTTATCTCTTTAGGATACCAAAAAAATTTTCACATAACTTAGTTACAATATTTCTCTTACCCTCCACATAAAATACTACTAAATAAATAAATAAAGGGCGCGTCTACAGTAGGAGCGTCCCTGCGTAGGACTTTGTCCATACACCGTTTGATAGGAATCTGTGTATAAACAGATTCTCCACAGATTCTCGTTATTCCCCACAGATTCCCATCAAATGGTGTATAAAGAGTGGCCCTACGTAAGGGCGCCCCTAGTGTAGCCCTCCCTCCCCGTAAATATATGGCCATAATATATACACGCCCAAAACAAGCTCAATGCCCGTTGTACTTCTGATCATAAACCTCTCATTTCTCACCTTTTCTTTGTTCACAAACGTGTCCTCTTTCCTATGTCATTTTTTCTCCGTTTTTTTATTTTTATTTTCTTGTGTACTGGACGTGGGCCAGTACGCTAACGTTTGCCGACAAACAGCTGCAACGCTTTGAGGTCTGTTGTTACCTACCTCGCGTAGTTGCAAAAAAACGTGTTATATATTTATCCCAAAAACAATTATAATTTACGTCTAAACATGGCCATAATTATTGTTGCAACGATCTTCAAATCCAAATTATAACTGCATTAATTTCCGACTTCCCCTCCCCTCTCTTCAATTCTCTGCACGAGTGCCTCTTCCATCCATCAAGTACGAGTCCCATTTCTAACTTTCGAGAGCACGAATTGAAAAGTTTCCAAACCCAGTTTGATTAGCAAAATTTTACGCATTTTGATTATATTCTCCATTTTAATTTTTAAGTTATTAATGTGGAATTTTTTTAAATAAATAATACCTTAGCTTGTGGAAGGAATACCGAGAGAAACTAGAGAAGTTCCAACATGTTTGGCACCCGAAAAAACTGTCCTGTCCATTCACTCCATGCCAGTCAACATCCCCACCCAAAAAATAAATAAATCTAGCCACAAAAAAAAAAAAAAAAAAGGGAAAAACAACCCGTAGGAATATACAAATACACCACCAATATACAGACAGCTTTTTCATTCCATTGGCTACGGTGTGATATCAGATCTTTAACTCGAAGAATATATATAAATATGATGAGCGTAATACTTATATATATTTTCACCCTATAATTCTATTTTTCACTTTTATTTATTATTTTGATCTAATTTTATTATGCTTTCTTGAGTAAAGAACAATTGCAACCTTGAGGACAATTCATAAATGAGAGCACAATAGAGGTATAAAAAAATAGGAAATTTGACTTTTTATGGTAATTTTTTTCAAAAATTGAAAATTTCCGGATTTTGAAAGTTTTTCAAAAATCTTGAATTTTAATTAGAAAAATATCACTTTTAAAAGGATTTAGAAAAATATTACTTTTAATTAATTGATGAGATACTTGAAATAACCAGTCAAGTTACCTAATATAACATGACTAATTACTTCAAGTAACTAGATTGGTTACCCACAGTAACCCATTTGGTTACGTCGAGTGCCAATAAAAAATACTAGTTTTGAAAAACAAAGTGGTATTTTTCTAAATATGTATTAAAAATATTATTTTTCTAAAACAAATCCGAAATTTTTAAAAAAAAGGGGATTTTTCAATTTAAAGTACTTTAGGGCCAGAATTTTGTAAGAAGCCCTGTAAAGAATGCCAAAGAAGATCTCTTTATGTTCTAATCATATATGGGCTTGAGTTGAAAAGAATCTGCCATATCTGAAGGAGTAGTCGGAAAAGTGATGTCAGAAGAGATTTAAGAGGTCATTGACAAATATACTCCTTATCAAGCCCAACCATTCATTCACTTCGTAATTAAAATAAAAATAAATATTGATAACCAAACTCTAAGATCACTACTACTTTGTTTAGTTTCACACTAAATAAGGTGGGTGATATGTTTAGATTTAAAAATAGAATGTGATCTACACCTTATTAATTCATGTATGGTGCTAAACATTGACATCGCCTTTTAGAATTTTAATTTGTTTTAAGAAGAAGAAACAAGCAGCATGATCAATCTTATTCATCAAGTAAACAGACTTCTGTCAAATGAACAAACGGTGATAAATGTGGTCTACACATTACTTAAGACTCAAGAATAGTAGTAAGTGAGCTTAATCGGGACACCGGGACACAAACAAGTTCATGAAGCCTTGGAGCAGTAAAACCCGGTCCCTCTTCCATATTAAGAACAGCTTGATCATTCCCATCCCTTAGATGTCCGCCCGGTGAACCAGCCACCGTCAGATCAAACAACTGGATTATGTTGGCTAATAGTGCAGGCAACATCTGTGTGGCTAAGTTCACCCCGGGGCACATCCTCCTCCCAGACCCAAATGGCAAAAGCTGAAAGTGATGTCCCTTAACATCTATTGGGCCTAACTTATGTTCTCCCGGCTCACTGCTAGCCTGTAAGAATCTCTCGGGCCTAAAGTCCAGTGGGCTTTCCCAGGTCTTTGGGTCCCTCGCCATGGCCCAATTGTTAACGAATAGCATGGCGTTTTCAGGGATCACGTACTCTCCTATCTTGCATTCCTTCACACATTTCCTTTCTAGCAAAGGCAATGGCGGGTGCAGCCGAAGTGTTTCTTTTAAAATAGCTTGAATGTACGGGAGATCTGGACTGTCCGATTCGCTGACTAGGCGGCTCTTTCCGACGACTCGATCGATCTCTTCCCGGGCTTTCTCGAGCACCTTTGGATGGTTGATGAGCTCTGCTAAAGCCCATTCGGTTGTAATGGCTGTAGTATCTGTACCGGCTGTGAAGTAATCCTATGCCAAAGGTGTTACAAGATCAAATTCTAGCTTATGGAATTTTACACATATGGACTTTAGGGGAAAAAGTAAAATGTTTAATCGGCAACGAAATCTAGAAAAATATCCAAACCTGTTTATACTTGCATAAAAGAGGGATAAGTATGATGACCTAGTATACTTTCAACTATATATATAGGCAAATAAAAATGGTTGCCAATTCGGTAGGTTTTTTTTTTTTTTAATCTATGTATAGGTATTTTTTCTAAGCCAATGGATCATTATCTAATACGGTGATCAAACAGCTAAAATGATGTGCATAAAAAAATGTACATTATTAATGTTATTTCTCTTTCTTACTTTTTACTATAAAAAAATATGCATGATAAAGTTGTGCACTAAAAATAGTTATGATAAAAAATAAATAAATTCTATAAGCAATATTTTAGTGATAAACCCATAGATAGCAAGCATGATCGATCACACCTTGACTTCATTTTAATATGCTCTCAAATATATAAATTTGTGAATCGTCATGATGATGATGATTGAGATCATGAATCATGATCATGCGTGAAGGATATCTGAGTAATCGTCTAGGTATCTCATTTATTAAAATTGCTTGGTTATATCAGTTTTATAATGTTATCATATGTACCTTTTTTTCTATCTTCCTTTTTTTTTTTTTTTCAAATGTTATAATCTGGCTTATGTACATTTATCAGACATGAGAATACTAAAATTAAATCAAGGATCCCCTTACATTTTTTTATTTTTTATTTTTGGTTAGGAAAGAAAAACTACACAAACATGATAGCGATACCCACTACTAAAATTTAATAAAGGGCCCCTTTACTTTTCTTTTCTTTTTTTTTTTTTTTCCGTTGAAAAAACAAATCTACACTGATATGATTTATATCAAAACTGGAGTGATACCCACTAGACACCGACACCCATCAAATTCCAAAAGCCAAAATGGAAAAAAATAAATAAATAAAATTACACAAAAAACCCTCCTATATATAGTTTAATTTGACAAAACTTAATTATTGACTGTTAAAAATTTTATTAAATTAAAATTTTCTATACACCGATACTTGTTAATTGTTAGATTAAAATATTAGCAATGAAACTTCATTCATTTTTCCTTTCGAAAAAAAAAAAAACTTCATTATTTTTTTAATCTTTATTTAGACCTACGTGTCATTATAGTTACTTTTTACCTTAGGAATGTCATTATAGTTTTGATATATATATATATAATAGTTACAATAATATTTACTCATGGATGGTTACAATGCTTTAAACCGTTAGATCTAATATTCTACGATGGTGATTAGTTTAGTGGTTGGCCAAAAAAATTTAATGCTATTTATTACCATCAAAAAAATTTAATACTATCACTACTTTTTTTAATATCCATTCATGGTCACAAAAAAATTATAACCATTGAAAAGTCCTCTATATATATATATGGATGTCAGTGTCATTTTCTCTTTTTTCTTTTTCAAGGGAAAAAAATTCAAATGAACAATCTCATACAAAGGTGGACATCCATGTTCACAGCCAAAATCTCTAAGAAGTGTTCCTCCTGTTAAATAATAACGCATAATCTCAACTTAACAATAACATTAGTATATAAAGATCCAGAGACTGCCTACATTAATCCCCTCTACCGGCTGGACCTTCGATGAGGTCATGTGTCATTGTCAACTGGGATTTCATTGGCTTACTACTAATCGCCTCATCCTTCTTATTATTAAAAAAAATAAAAATAAAAACAGCATACAAAGTCATTTAGCCTTTGCCCTTAGTAATTAAGACTTAAGACAATTGACTTAAATTTAGTTAAGTTTTTTTTTTAGTTAAGTTTTCAAGTTTTACATATATTGTGGTGTCTATCTAATCAGGAGTGGCAACCTTGGGTGACACATGGAAGTTAAGGTCATTTCGCTTAAGACTTCAGGACAAATGACTTCAACTGTCAACTAAATTTCCACTTTTTGTTTAATTTACTCATAAAGGAAAAGAAACGAAATCACTTTTATGAGGAGATATTCGGGTGTCTAAATTTAGTAGGCCGGGTGGCAGCGTTAAGGACATGTGTGGCTGTCCTTTCATGTTTTTTTTTTATTTTTTTTTTCCGACTTATCTTTCCAAGAATTTGTTCCTATTTCTTTCCTTCCTTTTTTATTGTTATAGTAACTAGTTCCACTACCCCCATTTAGAAGAAGGCTCGAAGGTCTACTTTTGTCTCCGTACCCTATCTCTTTTTTCTACTTGAAAGTTTTGAATCACTCGTTTATAAAAAAAAAAGGATGAGTAATGGCATGGAACACTTTAAGATCTCAAATACTATATATGAGTTATCTGTTTTTTTACTGAAAAATTGAACAATAGGTCAGATCTAATATATTAATTTTATCTTATGATAAAAAACTGACACCTACCATATGGTGCCCAATGCCCTTAATTATTAAAATAAGTTAGCCTCATAAATGTTTCTTTTGAAAAAAAAATATTTTTTTTGGGAAATTTAAACTACTAATATAATAACAATAATAATAATAATAATGATAATAATGATAAAGATGAAACTGACAAAAGTTTATTAAAAGGAAAATAAATAAATGTGAACATACCACGATAATGCCCTTAATGTGCGCCCTTGTCAATTTGATCTCGGCATTCTCGTCCTCCATATTATCAAGCAAAATATCGAGAAAATCTTTCACCTCCAAACCATCATTACTGTTATTACTAACATTATCATCATTATTATCCTTCTTGTTCATTTTCTTTCTTCTCCTCAACTCTTCACGATCCGAGATAACCTTCTCCAACAAAGCATCGTACCTCTTGAAAGTGGCCTCAATCCGCTTCCTTATTCCCTGCAAATCCACATTCCTCAAGAACCAAACGAAATCAGACAAGTTGAACTCCCCAATGACCTTCGTTACTTCTTTGATCACTAGCCTCGCCTCGTCAACATGGTCACGGTCATTCGAGGTCCCCAACACCATCAACGAGACTACGTTGTTGGACAGCTTAGGCAGCTCTTCGGTGAGGTTAACCGCCTCGCCACGCTCCGACTTCTCCGCGAGAAGCCGCAGGAAGCGGTCGCGCTCTTTGGCTCGGAGCGAGGCGAAGCTGCTGACGGGGCGGCTGCCTAGCAGCTCGTTGATCGTCAGTTTCTTGATGAACTTGAAGTAAGGCCCGTAGGGCGCGAAGGCCACGCCCGAGGCGTATGTGAGGCGGTCGATGGCGATGGAGGCGTTGTGTGCGCTGAAGTTGGCCTCATTTGTCTTGAGGAACTCTCGTGCGAGGTCCGGGGACGAAACGACGATGCATGGGATGGAGCCGAGGCGGAGAGAGATGACGGGGCCGTAGCGGTTGGTGAGGCGTTGGAAGGAGCGGTGGATGATGGGGCCGAGGAGGTGGAAGTGGCCGATGATTGGCAAGGCGATAGGGCTTGGAGGGAGGCGGTTGGTTCGGAAGATGGAGGTTAAGAGAGGTCGGATGAGGAGGAATATGACAAGGAATAGGGCCAAGAGCTCTACTATCATTTTGGCTTATAGTTATAAACACAAAATTTAGAGTTGGAGACTAAGAAAGAGATACATACGAGAGAATGGGTGGTGGCATGCGTATACACTACACTAGTTGTTCATTATATTTATAACAAAAGAAAGTGGTCTTAGCTGGTTTTGTATAATAAATGGAAAATTTAAGTTGGAGACAGAAGTAAGCGATGCATACTAGAGGGTGCGCGTGGTAGGATGTGGATTAATATGGTTCACTATATTTATAAGGAAAGGGTTCAGTATCATTAATCAGCTGCGCCGATGAGTGCTTTCACAAAGTCAAAACTAAGAATAATGCTATAAAGCACCTGTGGTGCCCAGCACCACAGTAATGTGTCAGGGACTAGTTCCACACACATGACACATGTTGAGTCAGGGAAATGGGAGCCAATAAAGAAAAAATTAAAATTAAATGGTTTTTTGATTTTTTTTTCCTTGAAATTCAAATTAAATGGGTTGGAAAACGAAGGATGATAGAAAATTGATTGATAAGACAATCTCAAAATTATTAATTCTTATACCAATAGAAATATATATATATATAATAGATTGATATTATTTATGCCACCAATCGGTATTTTTTTTTTTTACTTATATATAGATATCAATTTAATTAATAATAATTTATTATGTACATTTTTTTAAAATAAAAAATAAGAGAGAAATAGTATTAATAAAAGCGCGTCTACAGTAGGGGGCGCGTCTACTATAGCCACCTCCTATTAATAATAAACATTTTTTCATATATTTTATTATAGCCGTTGGATCACCATTAAATAATAATCCAACGGTTAAAAAAAATATTTATATATAAATAAAAAAATTACCTATTGGATTGTCAACTATTATCTATATATATATAATTTTTTATTATTGATAATAGAAATATATATATATAGATTGGTCTGTTACTTTTTTTTTTCTCTTTCATTTTTTAATTAATATTATTTTACAAAATTTAATTCCGTATAGACTATACTGTTATATTTAAGCACTTACAATAGAATATAAAGAAAACTACTTACATAGACTTGACCCTTATCGCCACTCTTTATTAGATGCTACTTGCCTTATTCTATTATTTTTTTGTTGTTATGTCGGGCAAGAGATCTAAAGGCTATCTTCTTCCCAAATTCCAAGAAACAAGAATAAGACTTCTTTTGTTTCACTTATTTAGATTCAAATGAAAAATCATTTAGAATGACTGTTTATTTTAATAATTTTAAATTTTTTATTCAAATAATTTTTTAAAATGAGTATTTATTTTAATAATTCAATTTTTTTATTCAAATAGTTTATCAATCATGTCAACTAAACTATTAAAATGAGTTTTTTATATTTTAAAATGAAAATGTAACCTAAAATGTGTTTTTGAATGGTCTATTCTAATGTATCTCATTCTAATTATTAGACATTCTATTTTATGTTACTTCAAATGTCTCTCATTCAAATTATAGCTCATTACACAATTTTCATTTAACTACACTCATTTGAATGAAACAAACGTCTACATTAAAATGAAAGATAGTTATTTGATTCTATAGTTGATTACGTGTAAAATTTAAAATTCATATTAGCGTAGGGCCAATTTTTTTTTTTTATAGCCTACCACGGTCAATTTAATTTCCATTCAATAATTCGACTTTAAAAAAATAATAATAATACTCAATGATACCGTCTAAGTAGTAAAATCTTTTTGTCAAGTAATAGGGATGTACTATCCCGGCCTTCCGGCTAAACGGAGCAGAACTAAAGAGTGGGGCGGTGGCCCTGATTTCATGTATTATCCACCCTTCTCTACCTCGTTGGCCACTTTAATTTAACCCATCTCGTTTATTTGTCAAGATATGTTTAGCCAAAACTAATAAACTAATTAATACTAAGTTGTATGCCAGAGAGAGGAAAAAAAAAAACAAATACAAAAAAAAAAAGAAAACAAAAGAAGAAACAAAATCTTCTAGCTACCCACCTCCATCTCTTCTCTTCCATTTTTTCTCACGTTGAAGAAAAATTTGGAAGATGAAAAAACCAGGATTAGACCAACACAAGATACACGAAACAGCTTTTTTTTTTTTTTCCTTTTTTTCTTTTTTTTAAAATATAGATCTGCTACGAAACAGCTATTTAGCAACCTTCATTAATTAATTTGCTCATCAACGTGGCGCGAATATCCTAAATTGTATTTTTCTTCATTTTGTTTTTAAATTCTCTCTTTTAGCTACCTACCACCATTTCCTTTGTCTTCGTTATTTTTTTTTCTTTATTCGGGTAGGTGTCTAATTAATTCCCTGTTGCCACATGACAACTGGTCTTTTTTTCTTTGCCCAAAAAACAATGTCAGATAGAAATATTTACACGTATACTCGTGCCATGATGATGATAGAAATATTTACACGTATACTCGTGCCATGATGATGACAGTCCTTATTGCTGAAGCTCATTCTCGTGGTTTCATTTGTACCGTTAACTTCCCGTGACCCTTTAATCGTCTCACAGGAAGAGTCCTCTGTGTTTTACAAATAGTTAATTAATTTTAAAAATGCCTGAAATAAGCAAGGCCTGTGTTTGTCCACATATATGCAATTTTGGACCTTGGCTGCCATCTACTTCGTAAACTATGCGTGTAAAGGAGGTTTTAGTATAAGAATTGTCCTAAAATCATAAGTTGTGACGTGGCTATTGATTCAATCAATGGAGAGAGAGTTTTGTCTTTTATCTATATTTTGACAAATCAGGGCAAAGTTGGCATAAGGAGTTTACAATAATTGATTAAAATAGTACGTATTATACTCGTACAAAGATCTGTAAGGAGAAAATATTCACGTTATGTTTGGGACCTGAATTTTAGAGAAAAAACAATTACAAAGAAAAAATCATAGAAAAATATAAGAAAAAAAATTACTTTTTTTAAATTTATAAAATTTTATTTTGACACTTTTGATTTGACTAACTAATGTTTCAGTATTCTATATACTAGAAATTAGCATCAAATCAAATTCTCACTTTTTTTGAAAAGAAAAACTAATCATCTTTTATTTTAGTCTAAAGGTTTTTGGTATGATTACCTCCTGAATTTTTCATGGATTGGTAATATAGCTCCTGAATTAAATATTTTTGCAATTAACCCCTTAAATTCTTAAAACAGTGGCAATTAACTCCAAACTGTTAAGGGTTGAATAATTATGGACGGAAATAATATGTGCTAGTTATATGCTGCATTTTTTAGGAGTATAAATGGTATTTTTTTTATATAGTATTTTATTTGGGTGAAAATAAAAAGAAATTTAAAGAACTTTGGTAAAAATAAAAAAAGTTTAAAATTCAAACTATACTAAAATTATCTCTAATCTAATTTAAATTACTCATAATTAACTAAATTCAATTAAAAATAGAAAGTCTTTTATTCGATCTATTACCAATATATTCCTCTGTTCTGCACTTCTAGTCAATTGAATCCCTTGCATTGTTGTTTATAGTATATTGAAATTGATAAGGAGTTAGTCAATGATGCTCAAACATCTACTTGTTTTGNGGTTAATATGAATTTCGTAATATTTTCTGATTTTTTTGATAATCACCAATTAAAGGGAACCATTTTTGTTATAGCCATTGCAGCCGCTGAAGTAGCTATTGGACCAGCTATTGTTTCATCAATTTATCGTAGCAGAAAATCAACTTGTATCAACCAATTGAATTTGTTGAATAAGTAGTATCAATGATACGTAGTGTTAAGAAAATTTGAATATTTTGAAATTCGAATTAATTGATTTTAGTTAATTATGAGTAATTTAAATTAAATTAGAGATAATTTTAGTAAAGTTTGAATTTTAAATTTTTTTTATTTTTAGCAAAGTCTTTTGAATTTTTTTTATTTTCATCCTAGATAAAATACTATTTAAGAAAATACTATTTATATCCCTAAAAAATGCAGCACATAACTAGCACATGTCATTTCTGTCCATAATTTAACAACCCTTAATATTTTGGAATTAATTGCCACTGTTTTGAGAATTTAATGGGTTCATTACAAAACAAACATACCTATTTCATGTAATTTTTACGATTAATTTTTCAAAACAAACATGAGAATTCATGTTATAGTTTTACGATTAATTTATCCCCACTTTATATGAGAATTCATTTTAGAATTACCAAAATATAACATACCTATTTCATGTAATTTTTCAAAACAAACATATTGTAAATATATGGAATTGGAAAGGACTTCTCATTTTTTACACGTATTCCTATTGTTTTTTCTTCTATGATAATAATTAAATAAAGAGAAACTTTAAATTTTAGATGATTTTTTTAAGATACATTGTACTTTAGAGAAAATTACGGCAAAAGTATCTATTCTTAGTCAAAATTTATACTTTAATACTCAACCTTTTTTTCTAATAGCAATAATATCTTCCGTCCAAATTTTGTAGCAACCGTTAAATTTTTCTATTAAGTACCACATAATTGTACACGTGTCGACATCTGAGTTTTTAGGCCATTAAAAGTCGTTTAAAAATTATAAAAAAAATATGAAAATAAAATAAAAATGAAATTAAAGCAGATAATAACTTCAAAGTTCGCTAAAAAAAGAGAGTAAATAAGGTTCAAAAACCCAAAAATTACTCGTCTTCACTATCCCGCCCTCTCTCTGTTTCGATTGGTTATTGTCCAGAATCTACCATTAATGTCTTCAAATTGCTAAGATTTTGACGAGTTCTTGTGGAGAAGATGGAGCATTGACATCAACCTAGTAAGTATTGTTCTGTTGGTTACAGGGTTCTTATTGCACTTTTTCAGTTTTTTGTGCCAAAATCGAGTGAGTGAGTGTTATTTAGACTTGGGGCTTTTGTGTTTTTAGGGTTTGTAACTGATATTGTGAAGGATTTCCAACTTTTATAGTTAAGGAAGGGGACTGTGTTTTTGTTTTTGAAACCCATGTGTGTGGAGTCTGTTTTCTTACTTTGGGGACCACTATTTTTTCTTTTACTGTTATGGGAGTCAACATTTGCTTTGATGATGGTGGGTCAATGGGAATCTGGTTTACTATTAGCTAGTAGGTTTACTATTTTATTGCTTAATTTATTATTTAGTGGATATTTCGTAGTTGACAACAATTACTTTTAAATTTGGCAGATGAGTCTTCCACATTATTCACAATCAAACTGTATTATGATGGAGATTTCGTCACACCTTATGGGAATAAAAGGTACGAGGGAGGGAGTGTTGTACTATTTGATAACTGCGACATGGATTATTTCAACAAATTCAGTTTGGATAATATGGCTTTGAATTTGAATTACACGATGCCATTTGGGTTTTTGTGGAAGCCAAAGGATAGGATATTAAAATATAGAAAAATATTAGTAAGTGACAAAGAAGTTATGAAAATAATGGAAGAATTGGTGAGGTGTAAGTGTAGATAGGCAGAAATGTTCTTAGTGATACCTAAGAAGGTAATGGGGTTAGAATAGAGGGAAGACAATGATACAATTAAACATCATCCAAGACCTGAACCTTTAAAAAGATGCGTCATTGAAGAACTAGCTAAGGATGCAGACATTCAAAGGATGAAAGTGCTTACATCAGAAGCCCAAAATCAGCACTCATATACTAACCTGAAGTAGAAATTGGTACACAGGAAGATAATATCACACAAGCGAATAAGCGTAGACAAGAATCCCATAGATCCTCTCCATAACCACCAACTAAGACAAGACCACAATCCATCCTATAATCAGCAAATGAAGCAGAAGATATTTCACCACAACCACCAAATGACCTAGGATCACAATCCTCTCTCCAACCAGTAACTGAACTAGATAATATTCCACCACAATCACCAAATGCCCCCGCCAACTCTGATCTATACATACCAAGCCTACGTCATTTCCTAGACACCACACAACAAAGCTAATATGAGGGAGTATTCGAGGATGTATACGACTATGATCCTGTTGTTGAGGATTTATTAGTAGGTAGAAGCTGAAACCATACTCAGAATGAACCTGCAGAGTATGAAGTTCCCATGAATGAACCTGCAGAGAATGAAGCTCCAGAGAATGAAGTTCTAATGTTTAAACCTGCAGAAAATGAAGACAATCAGAACCAAAGGGCTGAAAATGCAACTAGAGAAGAAGAGTTTGAGTTTGATCAGGAGGAATATACCCAGGATGATGAAGAGAAAAGGAATATAGATTATCAACCTGATCCAAATAGTTGGTAGGGATCAGGTACGTAGTTATGTGAAGAAGATGATGCTAGTAGTGAGGGTGGGATTAAATCTAAGAAAGATCTACAAAGCTTGAGTGAAGGTGATGATTATAATGATACAATCAGGAAAAGCAAGCAGTTCAATACTAATACCAGTTATGACAATTTTAAATTCACTTTGGGAATGGAGTTTGCATCAGTAGACCTTATTAGAATAGCTATCAAATAGTACTTTATCTCTAGACAAAGAGTACATATATGTGCTGAATACCTCATAAAAAATAAGAATTAAATACAAAGCAGAACAATGCCCTTGGGTTTTGCATAAATATATCAATAGGGTTGACAACAAGATATTTAGAGTGAATATTTTAAAGGATGAGCATGATTATGGGCTAGTTTTCAATAGTAAGCACGTGGACAGCACATGGTTGGACAAGTATTTCCTTGAGCAGTTCAGAGTAAACCCTACTATGTCTTATAAAACTTTCCATGAGATGACTGCAGCTACCAAATTCTCAGAGGTCTCATCTTGGACATTTTATAGAGCTAAGGGCAAAGCAAGTACTATGCTAGAGGGGTCTGTTAGGGAGCAGTATGCCATTTTAGAGGATTATTGCAAATAGATCTTGGCAAGCAAGGAAGGATTCAAGCTCAGATGTAGGCCCTTGATTGGCTTAGATGGTTGTTTTTTGAAAGGATATTGCAAAGGAATATTATTGACAGCAGTGGGTATTGATGAAGACAATTCTATTTTTCCTATTGCATATCCAATAGTGGAGAAGGAGAACATAGAGATATGGAAGTAGTTTCTCTAATTATTAAGGAAGGACTTGGAGATAGGTAATCTAGGAAAGTATACAATGATGAGTGACAGATAGAAAAGGCTAGAAACAACTCTGGAGACCCATTTTAGAGGTGCTAAAATCAGATTTTGTGTTTGGCATTTATATGCCAACTTCAAGAAATAACACCCAGGTTTACTATTAAAGCAAATGTTAGGGGCAGCTGCCAGGGCAACAACAAATGAAGAATGGATAAGGAGAATGAATGAGTGAAACGAAGTTAATGAGAGGGCTCATGCATGGTTCAGTGCAAAGAAACCTAGTGAATGGACAAGGTCAGATTTTTCTGAGGAAGTCAGATATGATATTCTGTTAAACAATATATGTGAGAGTTTTAATTTAGCTATCTTAGATGCCATGGAAAATGCCATTATGGCTTTATTGGAGAAAATCATATTCTGGTTTATGTGTAGATTTTGTAAAAAAAGAGAAAGTGTGGAAAAATAGAATAAACCTGTTGGAAAGAGAATTCTAAGGGTTATTGAAGACAACAAAGTAATTGGACACTTAACTTAGATACCAAAATGTGTACCTGCAGGAGGTTCTAGCTGATAGAAATCTCTTATGGTCATGCAATTGCAAGCATTTTGAGTATGGGGTTGGACTATATCCATGACTACTACAAGAAAGAATTTTTTGTTAAGGCTTATGCAGGTATGGTTGAACCAATTCCTAGCCCAGATAAATGGCCTCAAACAGGGTTGCATCCAATATTTCCTCTAACTGAACATAATTTACCAGGCAGACCAAAAGAATCAAAGAGAAGAAAGGCAGATAAACCACCTGCTGGTGCAACCGAACTAAAGAAAACTGGCCAAGTAATCCATTGCACCAACTGCAAATATAGAGGCCATTTCAGGTCCACTTGTGAGAATAAAATATTTATAGAGGTATGAATATATTAGTTTCAATTTTGTAGGTTCCTCAGTTTTTATATACATCTTAAAGCCAATTCTGTGTTGGAATTTCGCAGGCCCCTATTCAAAAGAAGAAAAGTTTTCCACCTAAGAAAAATCTTACTATAGAGATAATCAAGAGAAGAGAAAGGCGACAAAAGCAGACAACTAAAAAAGATGCTGCTGCAAACTCCAGTACTCCAACAAGGCAAACATGAACGGAAATGAAAGTTACTTAAAATGGTCATTTATATTTGACCATTAGGGATTACTGTAAAAAAACTATATCAATTTTTGGAGATGCACATAGGTAGCATAGTAGTGGCTTTTGGTAATAGTTTTTCTGGATTGTTATTGCTGGTGCAGGAACTTTGTGCCTCTTATGGTATTTTACAATGTATATAAGTTATGTAATCTTTTTAAGACATAAATGGTCATTCTATGCAAAATCAGTTTGACATTTTGCTTATATCATGTTCTGTTTTAACTATCATTCTCATATTAAAAATTTAACTATAATGCTATTAACAAATACAAATAACTCAGCTTGAATTGCAAAAATAAACTAGTACATTGATATTGCAATGACAAAATTCAACCATTTCAATTATTTGCTTCAGAGTTTAGTAACAAATGCTGCATATATTTATTTTACACTAACTAATAAAACTAACTACACCATTACATCGACACCTTAAGTTAACCACGTAACGATGGCAATTATAACTATAAAACCCAGTACAATTTTTCTCAATCTTTCACATATATTTGCTTTAACTTCCTCATTATGTCTCAGCATATTTTCAGCAACACATGAAAGCCCTCCTCTTATCCCTGGACTATCACAAATTGTACTGTAACTCTGCTCAGCACCAACTTCACCTTCATCAAATGACGATTTCTTTGCCTCTAAGTCACGAATTCTTCTTAGCAACCCAGTTATTACTCTTTTTCATCTCTCGCACATTTCTAAATCAACCCAACAGAAAAATCCACAACCACCATAAGCCTAAACAAAAATTCACTACATCACTTATATTTCAAAAAAAAAAAAAAAGAAAGAAAATTCTAAAATTTCTCACCCGAAACTTCCTACACGACTTGAACCTCCTCCCTGGGTTTCATTAGTCCATGAGGTCCTCACCATCACCGGAAGTGGTGGTCTACACTTGTAAAACTCCATTCACACAAAATTGTTGCCATAGATCCAAATTTTCCCAACCTTCACACATTAGGGATTCTTTCCTCCAAAGTGTTGTAGAGATTAATGGAGAATTTTTTACAAGAACTGGTCGACAGAAAGAAAGAGAAAGTGGAGAAAAATAGATTTAGTTCTTTTTTAAATTCGTTTCAGGTTTATTTTCTGGTATTATCTGCTTTAATTTCATTTTTATTTCGTTTTCATATTTTTCTATAATTTTTAAACGACTTTTAATTACCTAAAAACTCAGCTGTCGATACGTGTACAATTATATGGCACTTAACGAAAAAATTTGAAGATTACAACAAAATTTAGATGGAAGGTATTATTGCCATCAGAAAAAAAGATTAGATACCTAAGTATAAATTTTGACTAAGAATGGATAAATTTTCTCTATACTTTATCATCATTTAGATTATTTTTGTGAAGTTTTTAGAATTTTTATGAATTATTCTTTGCGTTTGAAAAAATTATTATACCGCCCCTAGTATAAAGGTAATCAAGAGAACTATAACAACTTCCCTCCTTGATGTCGATTTGACAGAGATAGCCCAAGCTGGTAAGCAAAGGCGCCGAAAGCGAGACGCGAAAGCGGTTCAGTCTGACTATCCAATATTTACTAGACTTTAAAAGGGACTCAAAACTTTAGGCGCGTCTACAGTAGGGGCGTCCCTGCGTAGGGCCCTGTCTATACACCGTTTGATGGGAATCTGTGTATAAACAGATTCCCCACAAATTCCCGTTATTCCCCACAGATTCCCATCAAACGGTATATAAAGGATGGCCCTACGTAGGGGCGCCCCTACTGTAGCCCTCCCTTAAAACTTTTGCATAGTTTCCAATTTGTCTTTACCCCAAAATCAACGAGACTTGTCCCGTTTTATCATCTTAACCATCCAAGCACTTTTAATGCCAATCCAAATATGGGTGTTCAGAGTTGAATAGAGTAGGCTGTAGGGATAATGAGTTGTGGAATAAAAAGGTAACCGGATGAATTTAAACTGGTTTCTAAAAAGTATGGGTTTGGAATGTATAGAGTGTTAGAATGAATATGGGATTGCAAATACCAAACACAAACCCTAGATCATTCATGTAAAACTGATAGGCAGGGATTCATTAAGTATACCTGAGTCCATGATTGATAGCTGTAGTATGGACGTTAAACCAAAGGCAGAAGCGATAGGAACTGAATATAATTGTTAGAGGGTTTGGTCTTCCCTAAAACACTCAGATAGAACTCTCTGTAACTGATGGAAGGTCACAGAGAGATTAAGCGTACGTGAACAGGTGGTGGGGACCATAACCCTAATATTATCTTTATATAATCCATTGTTGGGTATCCATCACACCCAACTATGTGACTAACAGGGTATCCACATTAGTATCTATACCTAGTTGGATATCCTGACCCAGCCTTATTAAATCACTTATTGGGTCTACTTAAGAATAATATAGCCCAATACAATTATTAAAATATGTGGCCCAACATAGGAAATAAAATTTCTTAACAATCTTCTACTTTGGTTACATATGAACTAAATACAATTGCATTGCAAACTGAAGTATGGCCATGAATATGCCATATTATTCCTGAATATCCCCGAAGTAGCAATCCCGTCCATTAGACATATTAGCACGAAACCAAAGCGCTGCCGTTGCATTTATTTGGATGGCAACTAGAACTCTCAATGATCTCCGTACTAATAAACCTGAATGACACAGATCAAGTATAAAATATGGCATGGAAATTACACGCAATATAATTTACCGTGCCTATTTCCAACTAGTCCACTCTAAACTTTATTGAGATCGACCTTGTTCTTTCCCCTTTAGTGCATTACCGTAAACCTTATTGTTAACCACAATGGGAAAGCAAGATAATATGAAATGCATCACATAATATATAATGAACAGAGTCTACAATGAAAACTATCATCAATAACCAAAGTACTGCAGTATACAAATATAGATAAGTATCACGCAATAAGCATCTAAACCAAATTACAAACTCCTATTAAAACTACACACTATCCAAAAATACAACACCTATATGAGCCGTGTGCTCGTGAAAGACCTTAGGTGGTAAACCTTTAGTGAGCGAATCAGCTAATATAGAGTTTGTACCAATTTATTCAATTGATACTAAATGACTCTGTACTCTTTCTCTAACAGCTAGGAACTTAATGTCAATATGTTTTGACTTTGATAAACTCCTATGGCTATTGAAATATAAGACTGCTGAGTTATTATCACAATAAAGTTTCAATGGTCTTTCAATGCCATTTACTACGTGCAGCCCGGTGACAAAGTTTTGCAGCTATATTCCCTGATTGGATGCCTCATAATAAGCTATAAATTCTGCCTCCATAGTTGAAGTAGCTACGAGTGTCTGCTTAGCACTCTTCCAGGAAATAGCTCCTCCAGCTAAAAGAAAGACATAGCCCGATGTGGATCTTTTATAGTCTAGACATCCTGCAAAATTAGAGTCGGAGTACCCAATGATCTCCAAAGTGTCCGATCTCTGATAAGTGAGCATGTATTCCTTTGTTCTCTGTAAATACCTCATAACACTCTTTGCTGCCTTCCAATGATCCACTCCAGGGTTACTCATGTATCTGCTCAACATGCCAATTATGAATACAAGAACTGGACGCGTACATACTTGAGCATACATCAGACTCTCTACTGCCGAAGCATAAGGAAACTGTTGCATGACTTCTTTATCAACATCATTCTTGGAGCTTTGGTTGAGGCTAAATTTATCTTCCTTAGACACTGGAGTGTCCGTTGGTGCACACTTATCCATACCAAACATACTGAGCACCTTCTCGATATAGCTCTTTTATGATAACCCAAGGATACCCCGAGAGCGATCTCGGTGTATCTGTATACCTAATACAAAATAGGCGACTCCAAGATCTTTCATTTCAAAATTCTTCGCAAGAAATCTCTTGGTATTGTACAATAAGCCTATATCACTACTTGCTAGTAGTATATCATCAACATAAGGCACCAGGAAGATAAACTTACTCCTACTGAACTTATGGTATACACAGTCATCAACAGGATTCACCTCAAAACCAAACGAGAGAATTACCTTATGAAATTTGTTATACCATTAACGGGATGCGTGCTTGAGAACATAGATGGACTTCTTAAGTTTGCAGACCATAGACTTTGGATCTCCTGATACATAGTTTTCTAGTTGCACCATATATATCATCTCATCAATGTCACCATTGAGAAACGCTGTCTTAACGTCCATCTGATGAAGCTCAGGGTCATAATAAGCCACAAGTACCATAATAACTCTAAAGGAGTCCTTCGAAGTAACCGGAGAGAAGGTCTCTTTAAAGTCAATACCTTCCTTCTGAGTAAAGCCTTTACGTGCCTTATTTCTCTCAGCATTGCCTTTCAAATCCCGTTTGATCTTAAATATCCATTTGCAACCAATAGTCTTCGAACCTTCAAGCAATTTGACAAGATCCCAAACGTCATTGTCTCTCATAGACTTCATCTCCTCATTCATGGCATTGATCCACTTTTGAGAATTGGAACTTTGTTTGACTTGTGTGAAGTTCATTGGATCATCTTCCACTATCCCAATGTCAAACTCATATTCCTGGAGATATACGACATAATCATCCGGAATCGCACTTCTCCTTTCTCTAGTGGACCTCCTTAAAGGCACTAATTCTTGAGGTTGTTGAGTTTACTCTACTGGAGTATTTACCTTAACTGGGATAGGAACCTCCTGAATATTGTCTTGAACTAGAGCGATTGCATCTTGAATAATGATATTATCAGAAACAGGATCCTGAGTATCCTGACCATTGCCAATAGCAACCATAGGAAGAGAAACAAATTCCTCTTCAAGGATAATATCCTAACCTTATTTTCCCTCCCAAACTCAATATCCTCAAGAAATTTGGTATTTCCCGTCTCAAAGAAAGACTTTAATGTGAGATCATAAAACTTATAGCCTCTGGATTTTTCAGAATACCCTACAAAGTAGCAGCTTATTGTTCTTGAGTCCAGTTTCTTTTTATTGGGCCTGTAAGGCCTTGCCTCAGCTGGACAACCCCAAATGTGTAAATGACTTATACTGGGCTTTCGCGAGTTCATAAGGAGTTTTTGCTACTGCTTTGCTCGGTACTCTGTTAAGGATATATGCTGCAGTTTTGAGTGCGTCTCCCCGTAGTGATTCTGGTAAGGTAGAATGACTGATCATACTCCTTACCATATCCTTTAGTGTCCTATTACGTTGTTCAGCAACACCATTCATACTAGGTTTCTCAGGTATAATGTATTGCGGGACGATGCCGCACCCTTCCAAATACTTAGCAAAGTGCCCTCGACGTTGCTCACCTGATCCGTCATACCGACCGTAATACTCACCACTACGATCAGATTTGATAGCTTTAATCTTTTTGTCAAACTGATTTTCAACCTCAGCTTTATAAGCCTTAAATACGTCCATTGATTGTGACTTCTCATAAATTAAGTATATGTACCCATAGCGAGAATAATCGTTTATGAATGTGATAAAATACTGTTGTCCATTCCAAGAAGCCGTAGGGAATGGACGACAGATATCCGTATGTATTAGTTCTAAGACGCTAGAGCTCCTATTGGCACCTAACTTCCTAACGTTTGTTGGTTTTCCCTTTACACACTCAATGCAGACTTTAAAGTCTACTAAATCAAGGGGATCAAGGATCCCATCAGACACAAGACATTCAATTCTTTGTTTAGAAATATATCCTAAGCGTCTGTGCCACAACATCGACGAGTCTTCATTAGTTAATTTTCGTTTTGTACCTCTTGAATTAACATGCAAAGTTTCATTAATGAAGGGTTGGGTATTTAACATATAAAGATTATCAACAAGAACACCAGTACCAATAACATTCGAATAAAGCATAAGACTAAATAAATTGTTTCCGAAAGAACAAGAATAACCGAGTTTGTCCAATACAGAAACTGAAACTAAATTCCGTCTTAAAGACGGCACTACAAAAGTCTCATACAAGTCCAAATGCTTTCCAGTATTCAAATACAATATAAAGTGCCCAATGGCCTCCACCGAAGCTGTTTGGCCGTCGCCCACATAGATGAATCTTTTATCATCACTTAACTTCCGACTCCAAAGATAACCCTGCATGGAAACACTAACGTGAGTAGTAGCACCCGAATCTACTTACCAAGTGTCCTTAGGTACAGAAGTTAAATGAACTTCAGAACAAACATAAATGAGAAGCTTACCTTTCTTAACACGCTAAGCTTTGTACTTAGCGCATTCTTTATTCAAGTGTCCATCTTTTCTATAAAAGAAGCAACCTTATTCATCTTGCTTCTTCTGTGCCTTAGCAGGTGGAGCCACTGTAGCTTTCTTATCTTTATCCATTTTCCTCTTCTTTGCCTTAGAGGTAGTGGTCAAGTTAGCACTTTCAGGCCTTACAGCTTTGATTTTCTCTTCCTCTTGAACACAAATGGCTATTAACTCATTAATATTCTATTTGTCCTTTTGGGCATTGTATATGGTCTGTAGGTTCCCATACTAATTAGGAAGAGAAAGCAAAACCAATGCCACAAGCAAATCCCTATTAATTTCTAACTTCTGAGACATCTGCATGATGTGCTCCCTTATATTTCCTTTGCCACTGTACCTCGTTGAGATGAGTTTCCCTAAGGTACTAATCATCTCACCCTTTTTCATTCTTGAGATATAATTTCTTAACAGCAGTAAAGAAATCCTTAGCATTTTCCTCGTTTGGCAAAGAGCTCCGCATGACTTCTGGAATAGAGCGCTTTATGATTATGACACTCATACGATTAGACTTTTTCCAAAGCTCAAAGTTCCTTTTATCCTCAGTGGAACTTTCTTCCGTAAGAGCAGCGGGTTGGACCTTTCTGAGTGCCAGGTCAAGATCCATACAACCCAGTACGATCATGACATTCTCTTTCCAGGACTTAAAGTTTGTACCCGCAAGTACAGGAATAGTACTTAAATTGGCAGAAAAATTAGCAGCAGAACTGTACAGAGAACAAAATAATACCATAAATTAAACATGCTCGCAACTTAAATGTCATATATAGGCATACAATATAATCACAAAATATGCAAATATGACATATATCACATAATCACATAAGGTGGGCTACCATCACAAGATATCTAGCGCAACATTAATAGGCCTTCCTTTGGGCCGATGTATTAACTTGCAAGTGGTACTCTCAGGTGTAATAATCAAATATTGACGGTAAATCCTTTCAAATAATAAACCTTCCTTTGGGCTGATTTATTGTCTATACAGAAACCAAACAACCGTCACATACTTATTATCATAGGTGTGTTTGTTGTCGTACCAAATAACCACATTCTTTTGGGCCGATAGTTATCCGCATTAACAATAAATCCACAACATCTTTATACGTTAGACTAAACAAAACTACACAATAGAGGTTACTTTGGCAACACGTTTCATTATCGTGTTTAATCTAACTTACAAGACAAATGGTGCAAAGAAAATTAACCGAAATGCCAAAAAATCGACTGAAATTAGCTGAAAACTGAAAAATTTTCTTTGCTGGCAGAATCGGTCGACCGACTAGCAGAATCGGTCGATCGATTATGCCAGTTTTGATTGACCGAAAACCACAGAAATAAAAATGGCTCTCGGTAACTTTCGGTCGACCGAAAAGCCACTTTCGGTCGACCAAATCTGACAGAGACTAAATTGTCAAATTCGATCTTTTTAAAATTGGCTCGTCACTTTATCAACCCTAGAACCAAATAGGGTTTTCAACGAACAAAGTGGGAGTAATTCTAGTCCTTAGTAGGTCGAAAATGGGTTGGAATTCCATGATTCAAGTCAAAAATGACCGAAATCAACCCAAAACTCGACCGAAAACTCAATATTTTTGCCAAAAATCAATCCTATGAATAGTGTTTTTGGTAGACCGAAAAGCAGAATCGGTCTCTCGAAAACACTGTTCACAGTACGAATTTGGAAAATTCCAAATCCACTTAAATAGGTTCAAACATCAAAATAAACCCGAAAATGATGTTTTTGGCCCCAAATCCGAAATATGAACGACCCAAAAGCCAAAACCTAACCCTTATAGCATTAAATACTCAATAAATCATGTAAAATTACAAATCATGCATGTATAATCTAAATCCTAGAAAACCAAATAGGCATAGATTTTGAAAACTACAGACACGCATGAAAACTTAATCAATTTTAACATGAAATTCCACTCTGATACCACTTGTTAGAATGAATATAGGATTGCAAATACTAAACACAAAACCTAAATCATTCATGTAAAATTGATAGGCAAGGATTCGTTGAGTATACCTGAGTCCATGATTGATAGCTGTAGTCTGAACGTTAAACCAAAGGCAGAAGCGATAGGAACTGAATATGATTGCTAGAGGGTTTGGTCTTCCATACAACCTAATCATTAAAACACTCAGATAGAACTCTCTGTAACTGATGGCAGGCCACAGAGAGATTGAGCGTATGTAAAAAGATGGTAGAGACCATAACCCTAATATTATCATTATATAGTCCTTGTTAGGTATCCATCACACCCAACTAGGTGACTAACAGGGTATCACTTTGGTATCTATACCCAGTTGATGTCCTGATACAGTTTTATTATAGGAAATAAAATTTCCTAACATAGAAAAGGCGTGGATCTCTAGAAATTTACACCTTCGACAAAGCCGAAACCAGCTCTGATTAGAAACTCATGAGCCGTGTTTGTGATGTTGACCGGTTTCTCAATCACTATATCAGAGGCTTCTAAAATCAAAGCTCCTGTAACATGAGTTTTCTATATTGGCATCATCTCTCTCCCTCTCTTAAATTTTCTTTTTCTCTTTTTCTTTTGAACCAAGCGACAACAAATTAGATAATGAACTGGCTTATTTAGATTCATTATTTTAATGCAAAAATGGCAGCCGTTGATGGAAAGAGTTTGAGCTATTCTTAAAAATAAAAAAATAAAAATAAAAAAAGGAAAAAAACCCGATATATAGACAAAATCGGTGGTAGATCTGAGAAATGATTACCGTTCATTTATGTGATTTCGTTGCTCTTTTCGCCATTTTCCTTACAAGGGGAGGTAACAAAAGAAATTGAGAAGCTTTTTATCATCGTATAGATGCCAGACAGAAATCAAATCGAAATATAGAGATCTTACTGCAAACATGGTATTATGTATTATCGTTTTTTATTTCTTCAATTTTTTGTCCCTTCTCTTTTTCTTTTTCTTTTTCTTTTTCTTTATTAATTTCATGAAACACTTCTTCAAATCAAATTATTCTTTATTCACTAATTAAGTCTAATAATAATTTTTATCTGATTTTTATTTTTTCTTATTTTATATGCAATGGAGACTATATGTGGTTATATCAATTTAATGTCTAAATAAGTAACGAATTCTTTTTCAACACCAGAAGATTCACATCTAATACAAGAGAGAAAACCATATATATATTTTGTATTTCGAAAATTTTTTTCCGGAAAACAAACAAAAATGTACTTATTTATTATTTGACCATTTGTTTTCTCTAAATTTATTCAAAATTAATAAAATAAAAATAATTCTTTTCAAGAATTGGGGACAAAGTAATACCATAGCAAAATTCACTCATGAGGCAAAATGATGAATTATTTTTTACATTAGTTTTCTAATGGTGTTAGACTGTTAGTATTCAGGGGTACGAGTAGTTAGGAAGTCAATTAAGTCAATTTCTTACTTAATTTCATAATTTCATATCTTATTATACATTTTTTTTTTTCAAAATCATGACTAGTCTCATGTGACTCTAATAGATGGTACTATGCAATTTCTCTAATCAAAGTGGCTAGAAAATCAATTTAGTCACTTTGTTGATTTAATTTCATAATTTAAATTTTTCAGTTATTTTGTTGACTTAATTTCATGATTTAAATTTTTCAATTATTTTGTTGACTTAATTTTATAATTTTACCTCTAATTTAAACATTTTTTGAAAACAATAACTTATATTATATGTACTAATACTTGGTCTTGTGTAATTTCTCTAACCAAAGTGATTAGGAAATTTCACTTTTGTTTACTTAATTGATTCAAACTCTAATTGAGTATTTTTCCTCAATCATAACTAATTGTATGCGAACTAATATTTAGTATCATACTATTTCTCTAATCAAAGTGAATAGGAAGTCAAATTAGTCATTTTATTGACTTAATTTCATATGTGAGTACTTTTTTCCTAAATTATTACTAATTTTGTGCGACATTAATACTTAATATCATGTAATTTCTCTAATCAAAGTAAATAAGAAAATAATTTAATAACTTTGTTGACTTAATTTCACCTCTAATTGAACATTTTTTCTAAACCATAACTAATCTAGTATGACTCTAATGCTTAGTCTCATATGATTTCTCTAATCGTAGTGAATAGGAAGTCAATTTAATCACTTTTGTTGACTTTATTTCACAGTTTCACCTCTAATTGAATGTTTTTCCTTAATTATGACTAATCTCATGTGATATTAATACTTGGTATTATATAATTTCTCTAATCAAAGTGAAGAAATTAATTTAGTGACATTGTCGACTTAATTTCATAATTTCACCTCTAATTGAACATTTTTTCTAAACCATAGCTAATCTAGTATGACTCTAATACTTAGTCTTACAATTTCTCTAATCAAAGTGATAAGAAGTCAATTTAATTACTTTTGTTTACTTTATTTTATAATTTCACCTCTAATTGGAACATTTTCCTCAAACATGACTAATCTAACATGACTCTAATACTTGGTCTTAAACAATTCCTCTAATTAAAATGGATAGGATGTCAATTTAGTTACTTATTTGGCTTAATTTTACTCCTAGTTTAACATTTTTCCTAAACCATAATTAATCTTATGTGATACTAATAATTGGTCTTATATAATTTCTCTAATCAATAAACTGATTAGGAAGTCAATTTAGTTATTTCATTGGCTTAATTTTTCTCCTTTAATTGATTATTTTTTCCTAAACCATGATTAAGCTAATGTAACACTGGTACTTGGTTAAATTTCTCGTATATAATATTTTTTTTCATTTTTTTTCTTAATGTTATTATTAAGGTTGTGTTAATATGATGTATGAACAATAATTAATACCATGTGTTAATGGGTTTGTTTTTGGTCCTAATTATTTTGAAAATATATTTAACCATGCTGGTTTATGTTTATGCCGATAAAGCTAAAGAAATTAAAATAAATTATATAACTCCTGTGTCTTATTACTAAAAATGTGATTCTAAACTATTTATTGGTGTCTTGTTACTAAATTGTGTGATAGTTTTAATTTATACTATAAAACGGGGTAAAAGTACTTGCTACCACTAATACTGCTATAGCTACCATTATGCCCTCTAAAAAATAATTAAAAAAGCTTGAAAAACCACTTTTTTTTTCCCTTTACCAAGAACCGATTATCGTTACTTAATATAACAAGTTATTTTCTGACTTTTTGCTATATTAGTAGGTCTAAACATCTTTTCTCTCTTACAATACTTGTGGGACCCATGAAAAAAAATGAGCATGGCTAGTCCTCCATTCTACCAAACGGAACTAAATCCGGAGCCTAATTTGTATATGTGTAAGTATATATATATATATGGTTGCTAATCCAGTAGGTTTTTTTTTTTTTTAACTATGTATAGGTATTTTTTTTTTTAGCCGGTGGATCATCATCTAATAGTGATCCAACGGCTACAATAGAATACATAAAAAGACATACATCATTAATGTTCTTTCTCTCTCTTACTTTTTAATATAAAAAAAATGTGCAAGAAATATTTTCATTGGCAAAAATAATACCTATGTAAAGGTTAAAAAATAAATAAATACCTACTAGATTGGCGCCCTATATATATATATATATACCTTAAATTAGAGTAGCATTTTCTGTGGGTTATACATTCTTTGGAATGGGTAGCCATACCGTTTGGCATTGCCATTGGGTATTGTAGTCACATCTAAGGGCAAGAGTAGCCGCACTTTGGTTATTCCCATCTAGAGGTGGCAAAATGGGCAGGCCGACTCGGCCCGGCCAAATAAAATAGGGCTTGGCCCTGACCCGCTAGCCCGTCGAGCTTTTTAACGGGCCAAGATCGGGCCGGACCGGGCTGGGCCCGGCCCTTTTTTTTTGGTGCTACCATTTGATTTTTTTTTTAAACAACTTTTTTAAAACATGTTAAATTTAAACTTTTTAATTGAATTTTTATTTAAAAAAATTGATAACATAAACCGAATATGTTTTTTTTTTCTATTGTTAAAAAATTAATAATAATAAAATAGGATATATCATATAAATTCAAATTGAATAGTTGATTAAAAAAAATTTAAAAACAAAACTATTAAGAAAATTATTTAGAATTATAATAAAAATATTAAAAAATAAAGAAATAAATATATTGAAATATTGAAATTTGATTTTATTGACGATCATTTATTACAATTCAAATTATTACTTGAAAAAATTAGTATATCATTAATTATAAATTTATGACTCATCATTGTTGTGTGAAAATACGAACGCAAGTGTACATATCGCAAACAAATAATATAGTATGAGTATGAGTATCGTCCCACGAAGACTGTTGACTTACCAAGTACCAAAATATAGCTAACCCTAATTTTATTTGAATCAATCGACTAAAGAAAAATTAAATTAAATTAAAACTAAAAATAAACTAAAAGCAATAAAAGTAAACGAGAATGAAAATAAAAAGCGAAAAATAATAAGTGATGTAAATCAACCTAGGGTTTCTAATTTCACCATAACTAATCCACTCTAAAATTCCCTATCTCATTAGCCCTAAATTATTCTCCTAGTTGATAATCGAGATTTCTCAATTTATTTACTATCCTCTCTCGAATTCAAGGAAAAATACCCTTAATTATCAATTCACTATATTCCTATGTGAATTAAACTAATTAAGAATTCATTAAGATCTATGGAAACTCATATAGTGACTACACAAACTATGTAAATATATTCCTATTTTACATATAATTTATGGCTTTCAATCCAATGAACAAGACACATAAATCTCCTTCCGATTTCATTGTGATTAATAAATTATCTATCTAGTGGCTAGGTAAATAGAAGCATTAAGAATAAAATTGAAAACTCAACTAGAAAAATAATTCATGGACTAAATTGAAAGAAAAATATTAAAGCTTCATAGTTAGGCTACATCGTAGCCCTAGAAAAGAAATCTAGAGCATAATTAAACTAAAAAAAACAAAATATTAAATATAAACATCCTAAAGAAAATAAAATTCTAAAACTGAAAATAAAATCAAACTAGAAAATTGCGGTTGAAGAGGCTCCACTCCACTGCTCTGTCTCCCACTGATTTTCTCTCTCTGGACTACTGTGTTTCTCACTCTAGAATTGTGTATTTTTCTTCTTCTTCCGTAGTCCTTTTATAGCTGAAAAGAGAGTGTTTCCTAATTAGTCATGAATTCCAATGCTATATTTTGATTGATTATGTGATGTGTCACTTTCCCGTTTCTTCCCTTTTTCTCTCTCTCTTTCTCCTCACATTTCTATTCAAAATCTGATACAAGGGCAAGTATCCAGTGCGGCACAATAGGGTGATTTCAGCACGAATCTACGCATTTATTGGCTCTTCAAAATGTTGATTTTAAGACCATGACGTGGCATCTTTTCGTTTGAGGAAGAAACCGGGTGCACGGACGGTGAGGAGCAGTTGATCAGACACGGTTGACAGCCGCTAAAGACGCGGGCCCCACATGTCTCCTGCTCTGCCACTCGCCTCTCGCCGTGCGTGACTTCCACGTGCCAATCCGATCCGTCTGTTCTTTGATCTAACGGCTAAGATCGCGCATGTCATCATCTTCTCCTTACATGCATCTGAAGCTCCCTTTGTTTCGTAATTTATTTCTTTCTTCTTCTTTTTTTTTAAACCTAAATCAAACAAAATTAAATAAAAACCTAAATCTAATAAACATCAATTTCAAATTAATTTAACTTAAATTAATTAAATTAAAACACCTAAACCTAATATAATGACATAAAACTAATTCTAAACCAAAATAAAATAAAACAACTTAAATTACTTAAAATCTAAATTAAAATTACTCTTGGACACACATTTTTAATTAATAAAATAGCACAATTAACACTATTTTCATAGAGTTATCACATCCCCAAACTAGAATTTTTGCTAGTCCTCGAGCAAAAGAAAGAAAGAAAAACCTAAACAAAATTCATGACTTAACCATGACCAGGTCAACTCTCAAAACTTGCTTCAAAGATTTCACATAGTATAAAGTTCAAGAAAAAACTCTGAACACTGTAAATTCTAGAATTTCAATTCAAATGCCAATCTGATTCCACTACAGATTTCTTGAGTGTGTGTGAATAAACAATTACATCTAATCACTTACGATTTGGATTAGTTTATGCAAAAAAGTAAGTTATAACAAATCTCTAGACAGAAATATATAAACTCCATAGGCATATTTTTCATATCACTCTCTACTAATGTAGACTAACACTGCATCAAAGATCATTAGGACTTTATTAAGCTTGTAATATATGGCTCAGGTAACAGGTAGGATAAAATTCATTTGTCTGGCTCAAATCACCCTAAGCACAAAAATTATTCTCGGATCTTTATACTACTAAACTCAACACTTTATTAATAAAATTCTCCCAAACTTACTTTCCACTTTCTTCTTCACTCTATATTTTCTCATTAAAGCACTATACTCCAAACTTATGATTTTTCAATCTTTTTTTTTTACCACATATTTTTTTCATTTTGTTTTTTTCTCACATGGGTATAGTACTTTCTTCTCTTTTTTTTTTTTCCATGCCTGAACAAAATAATTGTCCTCAGCACCACCCTTCCTCCCAAGTTATCTCATAACTCAAAACAAAGATCACAATTATGCTCATAGGCACAGGGTATAATGTCTGAAATAATTTAAAAGCTAGGCTAAAAATATGGATGTCAAAGAAAAAGACAATAATTAGGCTCAAAGGGGTAAACTAAGGATATAAGTGTCAAGGATAGGCTTGAAATGCTCAAACGATCTAAAGATGGCCTAAATCGTATCTTTAATGCAATGCAGTCTAGGATTTCGCCTCAAGTGATAATCAAACATGTTCTAGAGTTTATTAATAAGATTTCAAAGAATGTACTTAATTCACATAGACTTTCTCTAGGTAAGAAAAACAATTAAATGCAACTATTTATGTGCTCAAAATTTTTAAGAAATCATAAGCAAAACTAAACTAGCATAGAATCAAGTACAATAACAAAAATAATATTCATCATTTTTTCAAGAATCTTATTTAGTTAAATCACAGTCTTATCATTGGCATTTGACAATCCAACTAGATCATAAAAACAAACCTAAAAAAAAAAAAAAAACTGAACTCAAATTTTTTTTCTCAATTTTTTTTTTTGTTTTGAAATTTTTATCTCCCTACCCCCAAACTTAAAATTAACATTGTCCCTAATGTTAAAAATAAAAGAGAAGTTAAAAGAAAACTCCCTCAGATTGTCACACGAAGATAGAGGCATTTGATTAAGTTGTTTAAAAGGACATGTCGACCCCCAAATTTGTGTAAGAACCTGAAACGCACAAAACAAAACAAACAAAACATAACAAAAGAAAAGAAACCTAAAAATTCAGAACTAAAAGGAAAAAGAAATAGATCATGGGTTGTCTCCCAAGAAGCTCTTAATTTATAGTCATCAGCCAGACTCTTCCTCTTGTATCAGGGAGGTTTGTAAATGGATGGAAACGGTGTAGAAGGACTATTTCCATATTTCTCGATCTTCGGCTTTCTCCTACGGCAGTACGATGGAGCTTCTGAATAGCTTGCATATTCCGTGACGTTTGCTCTTTCCTCTTTAGTGGACTTAGCAGAGATGCTCAAAATTGCAGGAGGTTCTTTTAGATGCTCTGTTTTCACTTTTTCAGCCACATGATTCTCCAAATTATCAACTTTAAAGCAAGAGGCCGATTCAAGTGGGTATTTTGTTACTTTAAAGACATTAAGGACGACTTCCTCATCTTGGACTCTCATTGTCAATTGACTTTTTTATACGTCGATAAGAGCCCTCCAAGTAGCAAGAAAAGGTTGACGAAGAAATTGACCAAGAATAATAGGAATTTCTTGGTCTTCTTCAATGTCAAGCACTAAAAAGTCTGCTAGGAATATTGATTTGTCGACTTTAACGATAATACCTCTGGGATACTTTATAGACCGATCTGCCAATTGTAAAAAAATAGTTGTTGACTTTATTTCCCCCCAAACCTAATTTCTTGAATACCGAGAGCGGCATTAGGTTAATACTGGCACCAAGATCACATAGAGCTATGTCAAAGAATGAATTCCCAATAGTGCACATAATATTAAAACTCTCAGGATCTTTTAGCTTTGGTGGAAGTTTCTTCTGTAAGATTGCACTATACTCCTCAGTAAGTGCTACTATTTCATAATCCTCCAGCTTTCTCTTGTTGGATAAAATTTCTTTCAAGAACTTTACATAATTAGGCATTTGGGCCAGTGCATCTGCAAAGGGTATGTTTATGTGGAGTTTCTTGAAAACTTCTAGAAACTTTGAGAACTGCTGATCCAACTTCTGTTTATTAAAACGATGAGGATGCGGAATTGGAGGGACATATGGCAGTGGAATATCTGGGGACAACTTGGATTTTGGCTTTGTTGGCTCAGCTTGACTTATCTCGAATTGCCCCTGAGGTCGTGATTGTTGTTCTTGATATTGACTACTTCTGCTTGGAGATTGTGACAATGGAGAAGATGATGGGGTAATGGAAATCAGTTAGCTCGGTTGTTCCACTTGTTTCCCACTCCTGAGAGTTATTACGTTACACTGCTCCTTCGGGTTCGTCTCAGTATCACTCGGAAAAGAACCCTGAGGTCTTGTGGAGAGTATGTTGGAGATCTGACCAATTTGGACTTCTAAATTTCTGATAGATGCATCAGTCTTCACCATATATTAATTGGTCTTCTCAGTAAGTTGTGCAAAAGCATCTTTCAAAGAGACTTTATTAGCCTGAGGTTAAGGTTGATATCCAATCAGTGGCCTTACAGCATTATCATTATTTCTCCATAAAAAATTTAAATGGTTACGCCATCCCTAATTATAAGTATTGGAGTGCGGGTTGTTCTGCTACCAATTGACATTCCCCACAAAGTGTGCTTGCTCAGGTTGATCAAAGGAATTACTATCTTAGTACGTACCACTGGCATGAGGTCCACCACATAAATTACATCTTTCGAGAGTAGGGTGAATAGCATTGAATCGCTTCGTTAATGCGGCAACTTGAGCTATAAGTACTGTAAGTGCATCAACTTCATGTACCCTGTAGGCCTTCTTAGGTGTAAAGCATTCAATTGGCCATTGATAAGCATTAGCAACCATCTCTTCAAGTAATTCATAGGCTGCTTCTTCAGTCTTCCCCATTAATGAGCCTCTAGCTGCTGCATCGGGTTCTAGTCGAGCCACTTAACCTATTGTAAAAGGTCTGTAACTGTAACCACTTAGGAAGTACGTGATGTGGGCATCGTCTCGACATATCATTGTACCTCTCCCAGGCTTCATATAATGACTCTCCATCTTGCTGGGCAAATATGGTAATATCTTTCCGCATCTTTACCGTCTTTACTGGTGGAAAAAATTTGGATAAAAACCGCTGAGCAAGATTATTCCATGTAGTGATGATCCCAGGTGGTAAGGAGTTCAACTAGCTTTTAGCCTTGTCCCAAAGTGAAAATGGGAATAATCTCAATCATCATCAGTAACGCTATTATGTTTAAAAGTCTCGTAGATCTCAAGGAAGGTGGCAACGTGAGCATTTGGATCATCAAGGAGAGAGTCGCTAAATCGATTGGCCTAGACCAATTGTATGATAGCCGGCTTAATCTTAAAATTATTAGCTTGTATGGTCGGATATCTAATCCCCGAGAATGTCTCATTAACCGTAGGCAAAGCATAATCACGTAATGTCCAGTTATTTATGATTGCTCCTTCTTGTCCCTTTGCTAAATCGTTTCCTTGGTCGTCAGCCATAGTATCTTTTTCTAGTCTGGAAGCCTCTCTCTTTTCTTTTCTATTCTTTCGACATATACGCTCGATCTCAAAATCAAAAGGAAATAATATCTTGTTCTAGTCTGTAAAAATATGAACACAAGTGTACGTACCATAAACAAGAAATATAATATGAGTATGAGTATCGTCCCACGAAAACTGTTGATTTACCAAGTACCAAAATTTAGCTAACCCTAATTTTATTTGAATCAATCGACTAAAAAAAAATTAAATTAAATTAAAACTAAAAATAAACTAAAAGCAATAAAAATAAACGAGAACGAAAATTAAAAGCGAAAAATAATACGTGATGTAAATCAATGAAATTAAATCCAGGGTGTCCGATTTCACCATAACTAATCCACTCTAAAATTCCCCATCTCATTAGTCCTAAATTATTCCCCTAGTTGATAATCGAGATTCTCTAATTTATTCACTATCCTCTCCCGAGTTCAAGTAAAAATACCCTTAATTACCAATTCACTATATTCCTATGTGAATTAAACTAATTAAGAATTCGTTAAGATCTATGAAAATTCATATAGCGACTATACGAATTATGTAAATATATTCCTATTTTACATGCAATTTATGGTTTTCAATCCAACGAACTAGACATATAAATCTCCTTCTGCTTTCATTATGATTAATAAATTATCTATCTAGTGGCCAGTTAAATAGAAGCATTAAGAATAGAATTGAAAACTCAACTAGCAAAAATAATTCATAGAATAAATTGAAAAAAAAATATTAAAGCTTCATAGTTAGGCTACATCGTAGCCCTAGAAAAGAAATCTAGAGCATAATTAAACTGAGAAAAACAAAAATATTAAGTATAAACATCCTGAAGAAAATAAAATCCTAAAACTAAAAATAAAATCAAACTAGAAAATCGCGGTTGAAGAGGCTCCACTCCACTGCTCTGTCTCCCACTGATTTTCTCTCTCTGGAGTACTGTGTTTCTCAATCTAGAATTGTGTATTTTTCCTCTTCTCCCATAGCCCTTTTATAGCTGAAAAGAGAGTGTTTTCTAATTATTCACGGATTCTAATACTGTATTTTGATTGGTTATGTGATGTGTCATTTTTCCGTTTCTTTTCTTTTTCTCTCTCTCTTTCTCTTCACGTTTCTATTCAAAATCTGATACAAGGGCAAGTATCTACAGCGGCACAATAGGGTGAATTCAGCACGAATCTAGGCATTTATTGGCTCTTCAAAATGTTGACTTTAAGACTATGATGTGGCATCTTTTCATTCGAGGAAGAAACCGGGTGCACGGACGGTGAGAAGCAGCTGACAGCCACTAAAGACGCGGGCCCCACATGTCTCCTGCTAGCACCTTAACCATTTTAGGAGCCAACTAAGTCCTCCGCTCATCTATTATCATCTTAATCGTGCTAAAAGCAGATTCTAAAGAAATCATAGACACCGAAATTGTTAAAATGTCATGGGCTAATTGTGAAAGCAACAGAAATCTTGGTTGACGCTTTTGCCACTGGTCCGAAACTATGAAGTTCTTATCATCGGAGTCGATGTAAGAGTCTAGCTCAATATACTGGTTAAGCTCAGAGGATTTATGTGGATTCATTGGTAGTAGTGGTTGACTTGAACTTGATGATGTTGATGATGAGCCACGACCACGCCCTTGAGAACGAGAATCGATCATGCATCAAAAAGACTTATTCTTTGATTCTTCTTCCATTTGTTGTGGAGTGTGTTGTTGTTGACTACTGCCAAACTTAGCCTTATATATACTGTACACTTTAAAAAACTTGTCACAAGTATTTATATATTCAAAATTATAATCTATCTCAAAATACGTAGAAATGTAGCTAATTAAATTAGAAAGACCATTTAAATTACCCCTAGGATCTAAAATAAAAGCAAATGAATATAATAAAGGAATTGGAAACCAATATTTCAAAAATACTTCTTGCATAGGTGTTATAATTGGTTCAAATATAGGGTTACATCTTTCCTTATAAAACATTTCAACAAAATAAAAGATTTGACATAAAATAATTAGAGAAGTAGGATAATAAATACCAGATAATGCAATAGTAGCTTCATAAAAAACGTCTAAAAAATTTTACAAATTTTTCACAAATAAATCAATCTTTATCTTTCAATACTAATGAACCTATTTTTGAATTGTAAAACATAATAATTGGAATTTTATATGATAATGCATTTTTCAACATTAAATAAGTGGAATTCCATCTTACATGCATGTCAACTTAGAATTTTCTTGGTTTTAATCTTTGAGCTATGCAATATTTTTTAAATTTGGCAATGTGTGGATTAGAAGCATGAATATAAGCAATAGCAAATCGAATATTTTTAATATATACACTTATAACATCTATACCTGATTTGACTATAAGGTTAATGATGTGACATGCACAACGTTGATGCAGTAAGAATCCTCCAGTGTATGAACTTACCAAATTGCTAAGTAATTTAATGGCCTTTGTGTTTGCATTAGCATTATCTAAAGTGATAGAGATAATACGGTTCGCTATGTCATATTCTTCAATAACATTTAAAATTTTATCTCTAATAATTTTATCAGTATGTTTATTATTAACGACGCGAAAACCTTTTTTTTTTTTTTCTTGAATCTAAATAATGTGCAACTACACCTAAATAATCTTGTTCAGAATTAGCACCCTAAATATCAGATGTTAATGCAATACAAAAATTATATGAAGTTAATTCAGATATTAATTCTTTACGTATATTCTCATAAGCTTTAATCAAATCACTCCTAGTGGTATCTTATCTTATCTTATCTCATAAAGTTTGGAAAATAAGATCTTCTAATATAATCTTCGTAGCTATTACAATCACCAAATCCTAATAGTAAATCTTTTATAGCAATTAAACGTGCTAGAGACTCTATATCTACTAAAGGATCATAGTTCCAAGAACTTACCGAACCATTCTTGTTGAATTGAAGTGTTGATTGAGTGGGCTCCTTGTCTCTTTTATGTTTTTTGATATATGCATCACTATGTCTATTCAAATGAGCGGTCCCGCTAAATGGTTTAGTAGTTAATAATTTCTTATAGTATTTACATCTCGCCATTTTTGTCTTCTTACCATCGGCTTCATCTTTGAATTCTGGATCTAAATGGTCTTATACATTGGAAGTTGTCCTTGCACATTTGGAGGTCGTGCTTGCACTCGGCGAACAACTATCTTGAAATTGTGAATGACTTCCTCCAGTATTTGGATTAGTTTGCATTTCAGAGACTTGGTCACCCTCTTCAGTTTTGCGAATTTGGTCATCATCTATTTCCAAATCAATAGGGATATTTTTTGACATATCTATATCCTATATTAAAAATTACAAATTAATTGAAATTAAAAATATTCTAATAAACTTTCTACTAACTTAATTGTAAACAACTACAAATTACAATGAAATTAAAAATATTCTAATAAACCTTCCACTAACTTAATTATAAACTACTACAAATTATAAATAAATTGAAATTAAAAATATAATATTTTAATAAACTTTCTAGTTTCTATTAACTTAATTGTAAACAACTATAGATTACAAATTAATTGAAAAAATATATAATAAACTTTCTACAAACTACAAACTAATGAACTACTATCTTAATTGTAAACAATTACAATTGAATTGAAATTAAAAATAACATCTTGTAGAACTACTAAGTTACTAACTAGTAACTACAAACTACTAACTATTATACTAGTAATAATAGTAAATAATTAAATATACTACAAATTAAAGAAATTGAAAAGATAAGTGTGATAAATAAATTAAATCATACTTTAAATTAAACTTTATGAGTTGTGGAGAGTTTGGAGACTATAAAATATAATTACTAATAATTAGTAAATAGTAATTAGATAAAAGAAAAAAAGATAAAATTGAGAATATAATTAGAGATTTAGAGAGAAAAAATGAGAGAATAAGGGAGTATTTTAAAATTGTAAGTGTGAAAAAAGGACGGAGAGTGTAGGGTATTTATAGTGTAAGAAAATATTTTTTTTTAAATAGTTTATACTTTAAAATAAAAAAAAACAAAAAAAATAATAAAATATAAGACCCAACCCAACGGTAACATAAGTTACTGTTAGAAATTGATAGACAAAAGGCCTGTACCAAAACAATTTAAAAAAAAAAAAAGAATAAGGGCCCAGACGATTCTGGGCCCAAAGAAGAAGAAGAAAAATAAAATAAAAATAAGGTTGGGCCGGGCTGCGAATCCTAGGCCCAGCCTAGCCCTGCCCTCAACCCGGGCCCTAAAACTACTGAACCGGACAGCTGGCCAGCCCCTTGGACCCGGCCCGAATTGCCAGGACTATTCCCATCAATACATATCTATTTGCTCTATTTATTATTCAGTAGTAAGATTTTAGGATCAAAAGATTTGGTTCTTCGATTATTTTAATCTTGGCTTGAGAGAGATGTCAGATGTATTCGGGACTTGGGTAGTGAAGATATAGAGTAGCCACTTTGTTATCTCATATTATAAGATTGTTCTAATCATGAATCATCTACAGAGCATTAAATAATTAAATCAATGAATTATTCATTATTTTCTGAATAAAGTTAATAAATTATGTAATTTTAAGAGTAAAATTCAACTAATTAATAAATTAGATAAAGTATGAAAATTTATTGGAGCTCCATAGGTCTCCAATGCCACCTCTAATGATACTGTATTAGATATAATAGTATATTTATCTTCACACACTTAGTAATTAATATGTATTAAAAATTATTTTTATGGATAAATATCAAATTAATAATAATTTTTATTATTTAAATATATTAATTTATCAATTTTGAATTAGTTAATTAATAGAGGATATTATGAATATTCTTATAATTGACAATATGGAAAAATCCATATCGCTATCTATAAGGCTCACATGCCAACCACAAGTAATTTTCTGTAGGTGGCGCATTCTACTCTTAAAAAGAGGAGAAAATTTCTCTAAATAATTTGTTTTAAATTTAGAATTAAAATAACAAGTTATGGATATATTTTTAGAAATAGTAATACTATAGATACAAAATATACACATAATAATGTGTCATTAATTTTAACCAACCCTCATGATTTTTGAAATAGAGTCTCACTATATAGATTAATGACTTAAAACACATGTCATATCATTATGTGTATTATATGTTTGTCTCTAGCATTACTCTTTTAGAAAATATATTTAGAAAAATAAAACAGGTTTTTTAAATACTCCCCTAAAATAGGTAGTGTTACATGGCAACCTACATAAAGCCAATCTCTCTGGGTGGCATGTAACTCTTTTAAATAAAGGAAATAGAATCTCCTTTAATTAATTTCGTTAATTTATGAAATTAATTAAATTAATTATTCATTTTATTAAATTATTTGATTGAAACTTACTAAAAAGAGAAACTCTTATATATCTCTAAGAGTCATAGAAGAATAAAAATAGCTTTCCAATTCTATGTAGAAAATTTTGCAATCTCATGTGCTAAGAATATGGGAAGATTAGAAAAGTGTCATCATTATAACGCTCACTTGATCTATTGGTGTTGGAGGCTTAGCTTAGAAACCCTATAATTACAAAGATATGAAGCGATGAAACCCTGATAGTCATCAGGAAGTGATATATTTTTATTTGTTTTTCCTCTATTTTTGTAATATGTGATTAATATTGTATACTCATATGAATAAGATGTTTTATGAAAAAAATTTATATGCATGGGCTATAATTTTTAGTCGCAAATATGATTTTATCAACCAATAAATAACTATATAAAAAATTATTCGAAAAAAACGTAGTATTTTGACAAATATATTATTTAGAATCTTTAGATCAAGATCCACTATAACAAAATGAGAATAAAGCGATGAAACCTGATAGTCATCAAGAGGTGACATGTTTCTATTCTTTGTTCCTCTATATTTCATAATATGTGATTCATATTGTATACTTATATCAATAAAATGTTGCAAGAAAATTTTTTATAACTTTGGCCGTAATTTTTAGTTGCAAATTTGATTTTTTTTCTGACCAACAAACAACTATATGAAAAATTATTCAAAAAAACGTAGTCTTTTGACAAATATATTATTCAGAATCTTTACATCAATACCCACTACAACAAAATGAGAATAAAGCTTCAACAAAATCGATATTACGTACAAAAATCGTTATTATAGTCTTATGTTTTTGTAAAATAATTTTTAAAATTTTATATTCATGAAATCCTTAATGTGGCATTAGATTTTGGGTCGTAACATCATAAACCCTAGAAGGACGACAATTTCTCAGAAAATGCTATGTTGATTTTACGTTACGGATTTTAATTGATGTGTGCACTATCACTCGTGCAACCACGTTATAAACCAACCACGTTATAAATCCAAGAAAGACAAGACAATTTCTCAGAAAATGCTATGTTGATTTTACGTTACGGATTTTAATTGATGTGTGCACTATCACTCGTGCAACCACGTTATAAACCCAAGAAAGACAAGACAATTTTCTTGCAAAGGTGCTAGAAAATGCTTTTGGTTTTAGGAGGTATTTGGTTCGCGGAATAGAATTAGAATAGTAATTAGAATCGTAATAGAATGGTAATCAGAATAGGAATATGAATAATATTCTATTGTTTGGTTGAAATTAGGAATGAGTATCGAAATAAGAATTATTTTGTTTAGTTGCATATTGGAATGGAATAGAATTAGTGCTATATTGACTAGAATACCCATAGTTCTAAAAATCCATATATTGTTCAACTTTTGAGATTTAAAATTGATTCAAAAGCTATCAACATAATTACCTCAAAAAAAAGCTATGAATATAATTAATTAAAAATTATATCATTTTACTGAGTAAAAAAGTTATAATTTATTTTTAATTATTTATTAATCTTATGTAATTAAATTATATTACTAAAATCAAAATAGACAAAAACTATAATATGTTAAACTAGTTTATTTGATTTTTAAATAAACCAAAAAAGTGATAGAAAAATTGCCTAATTACTGTTAATACCTACATATACACATATAACCAACACTAGAGTGTGGCAGGGGTAGATCGACCTATACTGGAGGGTAAAAAAAACGTTATTTTAAGGCAAAACAGATAAAGTAATATTTAGCAAGGAATAGAAAAATAATTCAATAGATTGGTTGCTGTAATTCTAATTCATGCAAGTGTTGGAATTGAGATTGTAAAGGAATTAACATTCTTTAGCCAAAAATTCAAATTAAACACTAGAATGGGCCTTTTATCGGAATCGTCTTACGAAAATCAGGTCTTATACAGAATTTTTAGAAATAAAAATTGAAAAATATACGGTCGGTTGTGTTTTTTGCAAATCCAGTACGGTTCTTATTAGAAAAATACCATTAAAAATATTTAGAAAAATACAATTTTTTAAAATAATAACTAGTAGAAACTGGTAACAAATGATCAAATGTATTTATAACTAGTGTATAATTGGTAACTGTTAACCGGTAACCAGTTTTTAAAATATAATAACTAGTAATTATTTTTAAAATAGTATTTTTCTTTAAAAGAATTTATAAGTGATATTTTTCTAATAAAAAACTATACGAAAATTTTAAAAAAAAAAAACATAACCTCTGTATTTTTGTAGTTCTTTTGGGTTTTTATAGGTGAAAATATTAGAAACCCAATGGCTTCTGAGAAAAGGATGTGGATAGGGCCACTTTGGATCCAAATTGACTTTTTTGTGAAGAAGAAGTTTTTTTGACATAGATAGGAGTCAATATTTAAATTTTGTAAGAGTTGTTGGAGAGAAAATAAAACCATTCCTAATTTGCCCTTGGAAGATTGGTGAGCTCATTTAATGCATTTTTCCTTCTTCTTTTTCTCCCTTTTCTTTCTTCTCTTCCTTCCTTCTCTACGTTATTTTCTCTCTCTTGTCATGTTCTTCTCTCTCCCTCTCTGCTCATATTTTTTTTTCTTGATGGATATTATCTGGGAGCTTTGGTATTTGAAAGGTTATGGATATTGTTTATATATTGTAAGGTAAATATGTAAAGGAAGCTTTGATTTTTATTAGTGATTAACATTGAATAAGGTCTATAATAGCCATCTGAAAAATATTGTGCAGAAATATTCTTTATTTCTTTTATCTTTTTTGCTGAACTGTTCATCTTCTTCGTGTAATGGTGATCTAGACGTTACATGTCAAAATAAGCTTACTTCAAGGTCAAGTTCATCTTGACCTATATAGGTCAAGTAACACTTGACCCGTAGATCAATATTATTATCCTTTATGAGACAATTGTAATCTTGACCGAGTGATTTTTGAGATTTTTAATTTCTACAGGGATGATAAATATTCTTGTATTTGTGAAGTATAACAGTCATTGGGACAAAAATTATGCTTACACTAATTATGAAAGCATCAGTGTTTTGTTGGTTATAATTTTATGAAAACCGTGATAATATCAAAGTTGAGTAGAAGCATGAAAAACAAAAATTTTTCCAAATTATAGTTTTTCATAAAAACCTTTTAGGATGTTTGTTATGGTCTAAATACATACAAGAGATTATATATCTCAACCAATGAGTCTTCCTTCCCAAGAACTAAGTTTATAACCGCAGAGGTGTGTGGATAGCTCGATCTTAATCAATCTCCAAGTGAAGTTCTAAGAACTCTAATAGCCTTTAATAATGGCTCCAAGAATTTCTCTCACTCACTTTTATCTCAATTTTCTAAAGCAGTTGCCAAACTAATGTTTCATCAGTACTGAACATTACACACAAAGGAGGGATGAGGAACCTTTTATAGGATCCTCCCTAAGGAGAAATTTGGCCAACCCTAGGATACATGAGCTAGCTGAATTTTAGTGCTCTAAGGAGCACAGTAATGGGCTCTAAAGGCCCACTACTAATTCAGTTTTATTCTCCTTTTGTGTAATTGCCTAGAAGACTGTTTGAGTCTAATTGATTTCATACAGCCCAAGAGATTGATGTAGATTAGGGACCCAAATAAACTTATTTAATTCAAGCTTCAATAGACAACGGCCCAGTTATAATTAACTCTTAATACAAGTGGGTTTGTACTATTAGTTATGGACTTAATCCACTAAAGGTCCAAACTGCACTCTTAAATTAAATAAATATCACAAGATAATTTAGAATTAAAATTATGTCGATTAGATAATTAACATTTGCATATGTATCCCTATATGATTACGGATAATTGGAACTAGGTAAAATTACTATTTTACCCTTCTAATTATACATTTCAATTTCTTGATACAAGACTATATCTAATGAATAATCAGACTTACAGAAAGCCTTCAATTAATAAAGTATCCAATTTTGTTAATTACTTAGCTAAGGTTTAAATTATCTAAACTCTTATAGCTCCTTATGACAATATTCACCTCTCTATATAATAGAGTTATGGATTCCATATCTATAAGCATATATTCCCAATGCTCATAATAATATATTACTAAAATGTCAGAACCTAGATTGTCAGTTTATTGATCTATACTTTTTAACATCTCATACAATACAAGTTATAAACACGGGTTATCACTTATTTCATAATTAAGAAAGATATGCGTTAATTATCAACTTTGTGAGAATATGTTCTTGTCAACAGTACTTATTACAAGAACATATTTTACATAGCTCGTGTTCAATGTTTATACACCAAGATTTTTTACACATGGTCACATTAATATAGATTAAGACACACTATAAATGCACAAAATTTTGTAACACGATCCAAGAGAAGTGTTCAACTTCTCTTATTAGTTGTGAACAGTCTTATTTGATTTGATTAAAGAAAATATATCTTAATTTTAATAAACAACTTTATTAAAATATTTCTCTAATAAATAAATTATGGAATCTTTTGATATTTACTATTGTACTAATAATCAAAATATTATTACAAATACGATGCATGAAATATCATTTATTAAATATCTAAAATATTCAATAAATATCCATGAATAATAAATACTTTTTGAACATAATCCTAACATGTTTTGGTCAAGTTATTCTTTACCCAGGTCAAGTTGTTCTTGACCCTAAGTCAAGATTTTCTTGTCCTGGGGTCAAGTAATAGTTGACCTGGGGTTAGTTATTTTTGACCCAGGATAACAAAAAAATTATTTATTAAATGAATTGAATTTCACTAAAAAAATATGCTAAATAGAAAATTATAGGCAAGATAATAGTTATGCCAATACAATAAAATAAAAATAAAAGCTAGATATTGTTCCTCATCTATAACCGAAAAAAATATCTAAAATATATACGGAAAATAAATCATTGTCTTTCTCCCAAAAATTTGATCACTCCTCTTGCTCACTTTCGGCGTAGTCCTCTTTTTTCTACAATGTATGATAATGCAACCTGCATGCAAGCTTATAGTGGAAGTATTCCAACCTCTTTGACATGACCTTGGCAACAGATTTGTCGGACACCAGGAACTCGACATACTTGATCATAATCATACCAAAATCCCAGTCAAAAAATAGCAGAATAATAAGTTAAATGGGATAAATGAGGGTCAAGTGAGATATGATCCAAGGTCAAGTTAGACTTGACCCTAAGTCAAGTGTGACTTGACCCAGGGAAAATCAAGAAGAACTTGACCTTACGACAAGAAATCCCATAAAAGGTTTTACCCAAAATTTTTCCTTCAACAAATGAGAAAATGATAAGGACATAGACAAACTATCCAAAATTTTTCAACGAAAAATCTCGTTTCAGGATACAAAGAGAAATGGACATAGATAAACTGAAAAATTAAAAATAAGGATTTCTGCAAAAATACTAAAAAAAAAATCGAATATTTCTATCATCCTCCATCGGTCTCTTTCCCTTCAAATCGATCAATTCACTGGGATCATTTTCTCTTCCACTGCTTTCTTTTTCTTTGCCGAAGTTCTTGACCTCGACGTAAAGTTTTGGGTAGACCTTTTGGAGTAGATATTTTGGATTCGACATAACAGGTTTTGGCTATTTTAGGACTTTTTTATTCATTGAGACGAGAACAATAAGTGGAAGACCTATATACTAACTTCGGTGAACCGTTTTTCAGTTCCAGTGCGGTTTTCAATTGTTTTTAATTCCCTTTTCGTGGATTTTTTTGCTTCAATTTTGAGATAAATAGAGAATAGAGATAGAGAACCAAAGAGAAAAATGAGAGAAGAGGAGGAGAAATGGAGTTTTATAGGAGAATGTCAATCAAGGATGGGATCATGTCAATGGACTTGGCTGAGGGTTTTAAGAGAGTATTTGAATCATTTGTTCGTGTGGGCTGAGCCCCAATTTTTTATCCTAAAAAACTTATTAATAAACTTAGTCACAAAAAAATCAAAATTGGCTTAAATTGGTCTTATCCATGACCTTTTCTCATGGCATTTCAAGTTTAAGGCTTATTCTAATGAACCAAACATGACCTTAACGTATCACCACGCTTACTATTAGAAAAGTGAGACAGATATACCGTGGGTTTAAACATTTTTATTAATGTGTTTGCCTTATAGCATTATAATAACATTATAAATTTTCGATGCATATGGTACATACATTATAATGCAATTAAGAATAAATCCCACGCAAAATCATCACCCAACTAGCAGAAGTGGACAAATAAAAATTTTATTTTCTCGATGCAAGTTGAAAAGGTTAATTGGGTTGCCATGCCCAATGACTAATTAATTAATTGCTTAACTAATAACCAAGTTAAATAGGTTCAAGTACATCAACATGAAGCCAAGAAACAAGTGCTAAAATCAAAACTCTACACACGTATTCTTGTCCCAGAAAAGACAAAGCAAGAGTGAAAATGATACTCCTAGCACTCTTCTTTGCCGTGCCCCTTCTTCTTCTTCTTGGACCAATCTTACCCTCCATTTTCCAAACCAACCGCCTCCCTCCAAGCCCCATAGCCTTGCCAATCATCGGCCACTTCCATCTCCTCAGCGCCCTCCTCCACCGCTCCTTCCACCGCCTCGCCGCTCGCCACGGCGCCTTACTCTCCCTCCGCCTCGGCTCCGCCGTGTGGATCGTCGCATCCACTCCGGACCTCGCCAGAGAGTTCCTCAAAAACAACGAGCTCTGCTTCACCTCACACGGCACCTCCGCCGCCATTAGCCGCCTCACCTACGGCTACTCCTCCCTGGCCTTCACGCCCTACGGGCCTTACTGGAAGTTCGTCAAGAAACTCACCATGAAGGAGCTCCTCAGCACCCGTCCCCTCACCGAGTTTGGTGAGCTCCGTGCCCGAGAATATCGGCAGTTCTTGCGGCTACTCTTTCGCAAAGCGCAGAGCGGCGCCGGCGAAGCGGTTAATCTCTCCGCCGAGCTGCCGAAGATGTTGAACAACATGGTGGTGCGGATGATGCTGGGGAGTAACAATAGTACTACTCCTACGTCGTCTTCTGATGATGATGATGATGGGCGAGCTGAGGAGGCTAGGATAGTGCTGCACCAAGTGACAGAGATTTTCACGGAGCTCAACTTAGCCGATTTCTTTTGGTTTTGCAGGAAGTTGGATTTGCAGGGATGCCAGAAGCGAATTGACGCCATTTTCAGGAGGTTTGATGCTTTGGCTGAAAAGTTCATTACAGAACGTGAACAACTAGTTAGGAGAGGAAAGCACGTGAAGAACAAGGGAGATAACAATAATGATAATAATGAAAGTAGTAATTCAGAGGAGAAAGCGCCTTTTCTCGATGTTTTACTTGGCATCATGGACCACGAGGATGCGGAGATGAACTTGACCAGGGATCATATTAAGGCCCTTCTTTTGGTACGTATATAGTTTAATATGTACATAGACTTATGTTAATCCTATCTTCTCTAATTATTTTTAACTTTTCCTCATCGATTCATACTTTATTGTCAAGATGCGTACACTAATTAACTATTGTATACTAATTCGTTGAAATTATTAAATAAGTTCATTTGACTTTGTACTTGTGTGAAACTTGCATGATTTAGATCACAAATATTGATATATCCTAAACATCAATGATAATTTTCTTGGATTTTTTTGTCAATTTTTTATTTTGCTAGATTTATAACTTGGGATCGGGATCCACTTTCCCAAGTTCCAAGTTCATGTTCCCTTGCTTGATTTTTTTTTTTTTTTTTTTTGGGCTTGTGTTTAAAGCCACGTGTCGCGTTCAAAGTTGATCATGTGTTCTCTTCTTGCCGACTTTCGCTGCTAAATGCCATATCCCTTCAACTTGTTCGGGAAAAATAAATTTCAAGGAAAGCAAAAACACAACAAATGACATCAATAACTTGAATGTTTAGATCCGGAAAAATTGCGGTTTACAGACAATTTTTAATCGAATTTGAGTTTTTTTTTCCTCTTTTTATATTCTCTCTTCTCCCGTTTCTTTCGTTTGTTGTCAGAAATTTATTTTTCTTTTTTCTTTTGTCAACTCACAGTTTGAAACAATAAAAATAGTGATATTAGAAAAGTTATTTTGAAAAATAGCACTAAAAAAATTATTTTAAAAAAGAGCACTAGAAAAAAAATTTTATCCCAAAATAATACTAGGTAGGGATATTTCTCGATGTCTACATATGAACCGTATGTTTGAGTATTGCTGACTATATGATGATGTTGTATCACTCTATTTAACTTATGATAATTCTAGTCATAACTTACACTACGGCATTTATAATTTTGGAGCATCTATATTATTGATTGCTAATTTCAACATCAGCTTCTACAACAATCTTAATATAAAATTATGTTAACTAATTACTACTAGTAACTTTTTTTTTTTTTCTGAAAGCACTTTTTTTTTTGTTTTCTTGGACTTACATCATCATCAGAGTCATCAATATAATTATATTATTTCTATTTCACGTGTGACTGTAGCAGTACGTAGTTGGAGTAGTTGAAACTTGAAAGGCTAGTGCCAACTTTTTTCTTATTTTTTTCAAAAAATAGAAATAAAAAAAGGGAAACACGTTTTCGAATCTGAGACCTTTTTTTTTTTGGGAGAAAGAATCTTAGACTTACAAAGCAAGAAAATAGCATATCTAAATATACTAATAAATGATATTCAAAATATATATATATATACACACACTAATACGTACTAATCAATAAAGTAGACATAAAATTAATTATGTCAACAAATTGACCGAAGATGTTGATGTTACAACTAAAAAAAAATAGTTCTAAATTCATTGCCATTTGGATTATATATTTTAATTTTTTTTTAAATCACAAAAATAGTTTTTAGATAATTAAAAGACCCAAGTGCATTCACTATTTTCGTTTTTGATGTCTAATTTTCAAGGTAAAAAGAGTTAAAAAAATAAAAAATATTATTTACTTACAGTCTTTTAGAGAGCTAGAGATTAAAAAAAGAAAGAAAAGAATTCTATTTACTTATGCACTTTACTTTTATTTAAAGAAGAGATTTGTTAAACGAAAGGAAGCAGACTACAAAAATTATATAAACATCATAAATACACCACGCTACAAACTCAAATTATTGCAATTTTATTTTGTTATACTGTATCTTTCAATGTGAAATCAGTAACTATGATTTAATAACAAAAAATATAGATTCTTATCAAGATATGTATGTATAAGATGTTGATTTTTTGTTCATCCCACGATGTATTTCTTTCCTTTTTTCTTTAATCGCTTTAATTCTCTATACATATTTATATTTAGATTCTTATCAAAATTAATATAAGAAGAATATTAATTTTTTTCCTGTTGCAAGATGTGTTTCTTTTTCTTTTTTTTTTTGATATCTCTTTAATTGTTTATATACACAATTATATATATATGGGTGATGTTTCAATGGAATTTTTTGTTTTTGCTCTATGGATGGGTATTCTAATTTGGGTTATTGGATTTTAATCTAATGGTTATAATAATATTAGTAATTTTATAAAAAAAAAAATCTAATTAATACGTATATATATATATAGAAAGTTATTTATGATTAAAAATATTGACAACCTATTTATGACCTATGAGTTAGATTTTTTTTTTTTCAATCATCTTTCCATTATTTTTTTTTTTTTTTTGTTTTCATTCCCATTCTATGTTTGATTCCTATATTTTTATTTCATTCCCTTTCAAGTGTATTATTTTTAGAAATATATCAATACAACTTGGACAAGTGAATAATTTGGACTTATATTCTGTTTGTCATGTGTATTATTTTTAGTTGTCTCTTTCTTTCCTTTTTTTTTTCATTTAACGTGTGTTATAAAAAATTACTTTTTAATAAAAAATAATCAGCCTTTTTTGATTAATGATTTGATAATTATTGATTAAAATATTATTTTTGCATATATTTTTTATTAACTATCAAATGTGTTAATAGTCATCAATCACCTTCTTGATATTATACTCTACATGATCACTTTTTCTAATATTCAGAATTATCAAAATAGTGTACAGGTAGTTATGCTCATCTTCGTTGCTCTCAAGAAAAAATGATATGAGTAAAACTAACTTGGGCTAAGATGACTTTTTTGTGCATTCTCTTGAAATTAACTTTTTTAGGAGTATTAAAGACATCTTGACCTATAGTGAAGATTTTCTTAACCATCAAAAACTCTTAAATAATCATGTTTTCATAATCAAGAATCTTTTAACTATAGGGTTAAGATCGAGGCATTGACACTTCTAAAAATGTTATTAGAAAAAATTTGTAAAAACTCTTTTAGGCCCAAGTTAGTCATACCCATAACATTTTCTCTTACTCTTAAAATGTGCCTAATAGGCTAATGGGTTTTCTTGGCCTTTGGAACTATTATTATTAATATTATTATTATTATTATTATTATTCTCATAGAGTCATAAATAGGTGCAAGCATTAAAAAATTTGCTTTGATAAGGAGTCATATATGAAACTTGATGTTTTTTATAATCTTAGTCTATGTATGTGTATGTATTAAATTCATTTTTATAATTTCAGAATAGATTAAACAATAAAATATTATCTTTAAAAAAACAATAAAATTATGACCGTGTATTTTTTTTAAAGAACTAACATTTTTTTTTTAGCATAACTAACATTTATTTTTTTTAAGGAACTAATGTGAATTTTTTTTTATCATGATTAACATGTATTTGGTCCGAAAAAACAAAACTAACTAACCGTTTATTTGTTAAAATTTGAAAACATGGATATCCTTAGAACAATAATTAAAAAAAAAGGCCAAACATGTATCTCAAAAAATATTATCAAAACACTTTCAAAAAAAAAATAATCATATATATCAAAACATTAAATAATAATAATTCTGATTAAAAACAATTCCTTAAAAAACCATTCTAAATTATTTTCCTTAAAAAATCATTCACAAATCTTATTCCTAATTCAATGGAAAGAGAATTCTCTAAAAAATTGGAATGAGAATGGTTGTAGGTAAAAATGACTTGCTATTACAAGTCATTTTCAACTTGGTCAAAGTACCCATCCATGGAGCAAAAACAAAAAACTCTATTGAAACATGACCCATATATATCTATATCTTATGTTTTGGATCTTTTTATATAAAATTTGTTTCTAAAACATCTTCTTCTTCGTCTTTCTTACTGTTTTTCTTTCTTTTCTTTTTTCTTTTTTTTGGTAATTTTAAAGAATGAAAAGATAACTTCCTTCTAGAAATTAAGTAATTTCATGGTTTTTTTTTTTTTTTTTTTTTTGTTGCTTGAAAAGGGAAACTTCTAAATACCATTTGGACTATATACGTTCAAAACCATAATAAGTGTATTTAACTACTAACTTGGCCTTTTAAGTAGTTATAATTATGGGTAAATTTGTATATAAGTGCATTTAACTACTAACTAGTATAGAGGCTCTATTACCACCCTCTGTTTATTCTCATGCACTCATTTTAAAATTATTATTTTAGTTAAAATTTACAATATAATTTCTACTTTTATTGGTTTAATTATTCCTAAACTAACCCTTTATTTAATATTACCCTCTTTTCTCTTCTCATCCCCAACTTTCACATATCTTTCACTCTCACGTTTTCTCACCCACCATCATCTTTCCTCTCCTCTTTATTCTCATATTATTTTGTGCTTCTCATACCTACACCCATGAGTGTTTCTTTTTCTTTTTTTTTATGTAATTACACCTAAAAAATTTTTTTCTCATTTTCTCGAGTGTTTTATTTTTCCTTGTCTGCTACTTAATTTATTTTCCCTTTTTCAATTGCTTGGTGGATGCCATCTATTTGGGTTCCTTTTGTGGATTATGGTTGATCTAACGTGCTAGAAATTCATTTATTCTCGGTAGTACAATGAATCCAAATATCGCTGTTTTGTGGGATTCTATTAACAGGTATGTTTATGATTTACTCATATGGATGCACTTCATTCTTATATACACCTGTATTTCTTGATTGTAAAAGAGAAATAAACTCATGAGTTTCTTGATTGAAGAGAAAAAATAGGAAACGATATTATAAGAGCAAAGAAAACGAAGAACACTGACATTTTTGGGCTGAAGAGGAAAAAAACAAAAGATGAGAGATGATAAGTGTGGATAGAAAGATAATAGGGTTAATTTAGAAATAACAAAGCAATTATGCTCTAACCGAATATTAATAATTTAATCAAAATAATATCCTCTTCTAAAGTGGTGGGAAGAGCAAATATAGGCCACATTTGAATTATGAATATAGTACATAGTTATGGTTTTAGTCACTTTCAAAAAAAAAAAAAATTCTAATGCAGTATTAGATCCTAAGATAGTTTTAGATCCTACTTACTGCTTGTTTTTTTCCACCTAACAAACGCAAACTTGTTGCACTCATATGCGATATATGCATAATGAGTACACAATCAGTCCCTCTACTTAAAAAATAAAATAAAATATAATATAATAAAGATATTAGTAGGCGTAGAGGTGTAGAACAGACAAAAATTCTTATAAATAATCTTTACATACGTTATTTATGTTCCTCAAAAACGAAAAAGATAAAGTAAAATTTATGTGTCCACACTACATGAACTTCGTAATTGATACTAATTCGGTATCATGTCCTATTTTTCCATCACATAAAGTACTGACTGAAATATGAGAAGGTTTTGATAATTTTGCAGAAAATGTCCACAAGTATTCCATTTTTCTTCCATTTCTGCCCCTCCCTGTTTGTCAAATAAAGTTCATTTCGTAAGCATTTTCAGGACTTGTTAACAGCTGGTACTGATACAACATCCACTGCAATCGAGTGGACGCTGGCGGAGCTCATCAACCATCCAAAAGTGCTCGAGAAAGCACGGGAGGAGATCGACCGAGTCATCGGAAACACGCGACTAGTCGGAGAATCGGACGGTTCAGATCTCCCATACATCCAAGCTATCATAAAAGAATCACTTCGGCTACACCCGCCTACACCTTTGGTCTCAAGGAAATGCGTAAAGGACTGTGCAATAGGAAACTACATCATCCCAGCAAATGCAACAGTATTTATAAATACTTGGGCCATGGGAAGGGATCCGAACAATTGGGAAAGCCCATTGGACTTTTGGCCCGAGCGATTCTTACAAGCCCATGAAGGAGGAAAGAACGACCTACAGATAGATGTTAGAGGACACCACTTTCAACTATTGCCATTTGGGTCCGGAAGGAGGATGTGCCCTGGCATGAACTTAGCCATACAAATTTTACCAACATTGGTAGCTGCCATAATCCAGTGCTTTGATTTGAAGGTGGTGGGTTCATCCAGCGACCGGAGTGATGGAGAGGACGCTGTTCTTAGCATGGAAGAACGGCCAGGAATATCAGCCCCAAGGCTTCATAATCTTGTTTGTATTCCGGTTGCCCGCTTTAGCCCACTTAACATTATGGACCTGTAAGCAGGCAAATAAGGAAAAAAAACATGTAATAGCATATCGAAACTGCTAAAGAGCACATAAAATAATGTTGTATGGGTGCACAACTAAATTGAAATCAAAATGTGTTTGAATTTGATTACGAAAATTTTCTTACACATGTTTCTGTATTGGCCTTAGGGTATTATGAGAATAATGAACAATTCATCCAAGTATACCATAGATGGCTAAATGGGATTCCAACCTCCACTTTTTGAAAATCTGATCCTTCATTAAGAAAGAAAATTCTTATACGAAAAAGGTTCTTAATAGCTTATGTACCCTCAAGGTAATGGTCGAAAATCCTTTGACCATTTTTTTTTTTTTAACTCCTTCGCCCTAGGTTCATTTCTGTGGTGTATCAGAAGAATTTATTAGTTCTCCATTATAGCCATGTACAGGAAAAGCAATTGAAAATAAATGAAATTAGCCGAGTAGCCATATGGCCTAAATAGTGGAATATAGACGATTGTTTTTAGTTATGCTAGGTTCCTTCTAAGCAAATGATTTAGATGTACCTACATGCTCTGTATAATATTCAGATTCAATTCATTGCAGCCATGTTATCAACCACAAATTACAAAACTTGCAGCCTTCCCAGAAGCCTGAAAAAGGGGATGGAAAAAGTATTAGAGATAGAAGCAAATACAAGAAGATTTGAAGCTGTATTATTGTAAGTCAGTGGAGCACGAGGCATCCTATTGTAACAACCCTTGTAATAGATAGTGTAGAATGCAGAGAAGTAATTTATCTATGTGTTCAGCAAGCAAGAAAAATAGGTGGACAAACAAAGACATACCAGGGATGAGTGTTTCATTATGGAAACACTACAGGTATTGTTTCCACGATCACGGGACAGAAGAAGCCTCACATGTGGGATACTCTTCCAAGTCTCCCCAAGAGCTGGTTTAGGAATGCCTCCCTCCCCACCCACTGTGTGATTGGTCACCTTCATCATTTGTTCCATTCACATCGTTATTCCAAAGACAATAAAATCACTAGTGATTAACAAAATTCATAAAATCAAACTAACCTTCTTGTTTCATTAACATCAACATGAGCTCACAAAAATTACTAAAGCACCCAACTAATTGTGTAATAACAGGAATTTGAAACAAAAGGCTGAATGGATGTAAATACGTTGGGAAATGGACATGACTAGTAATGTTTTGCCACCAAAAGACTATTCTGCTTTTCTCAAAATAACTTTTCTAGGAGTATCATAACATTCTATGAGAGGTGTCACTTTCTATGACCGTGAAATTATGACTTTTTTAGGACAAATTCATAGTCGCAGATAGTGTGACCCCGTCACAAAATACTGGGACACTCCTAAAAAAGTCAATTTAATCCAAATTACTATTGTTCATGTCAATTCCCATACATGTTTGGAGCAAATGCGGCTGTGTACCAATCTGTCTTTTATTTGATTAAAATACGATCCTAGACAAGTGAAATTTGAGACAGATCATAGCATGCGATACCATGTAGTTTATAATGGTTCCGTAAGTAAAATACATAAGTTGACAATTTTAAAGAACTGCTTCAGAATTCTATTTAAGGAAAATACTTACCAATATCGCAAGATTGTGCTCATCTGCCAACCTTTTTAGCAGAAATCCAGCAGATGTCATCAAAGCATGTCCTGTAGTTATTCCAGACACGAGAAATGATTAGCTTTTCATCTTAATAATAGTTGTATACATCATTTCAAAATGTATGAATCAACTAATTGAAAACCAGAAACACGAAATACAAGTTTCTAGATAAATCTTCTTGTAAGGCATAACAATTTTTTAAGAAAACTAGGAGAGAATACCCTGTGAACCACTTCCTCCAAGAACTGGGGTAATTAATGAAGAGATTGAATCAACAATAAGCAAATGCACCTTTTGAGCTCCTCTCTGCAGCGAGCAATTCTTACCTTAATAAGGGAAATGAGAAAATAAAATATATAATGAAAAAAAACGAGCAGCACTGCTTCATGTCAACGTGAACCTGAGATCTCAATTTGAGTTCAAGCTGATGTAAAATATCAAACATTGTGAAGATGTCAAACACTGAGTGGCACAAGATGTTGTTCATAACAGTCTGAAGTAAATGGTCTCTGGCCTACAATAACAAATTTGGAGGAGACCGAGTGAAATTTTGAACAAAACTATACTGGATCTATGAAGAGGAAAAAAGTGCCATAACCTGATCAAAGGAAATGTATGGTACCAAATCAAGAAAGCGAGCAATACGTTGAGGTGAGAAAGAGTTGCATGTATCTAGATATATAACACTTCCCATCTGCTCTTTTGCCACACTTGAGGCAGCTTGTAGACAAACCTGAACATCATTAAGCATTTGGGCACAAATTCAAATTCTATAAAACTACACTCCTTGTGTAGGAGTATTTTAAAACACTATAACACTATCCACGTGTCAAATTATCATTAGTAGAATTAGTTCTAATAGTTGTCAACTAATTTAATAAAACCCACGATCGTTAAATTCTCAGAGTTATCAACAATAAATGATCGACAAATGGGTCATTTTTCTTATTCCAATCGGGATAGAAAGCATTTTTTATTTTTCAAAAGAAAAAAAATTATTCTTACTTGAGTTTTGCCAGAAGATGAAGGGCCAACAAGTTCAGTTAACTGTCCCACACGTAATCCACCTTCAAGCAACAAGTCAATCCTAACCACAAAAAAAAAAAAAAAAAAAAAAAAGACCAAAACCAAAAGGCATTGAATCAAAAATTTCAGTGAGAGCAAAAGAAAGAAGAATAAACTGAACGATTGGGCAAGAAATTAAATACCCATTACACCCAGTTGCTAAAACTCGTTTATTACGTAGAGCGTCTTCTAAAAGCTCCATACCATTCAACAATGGCTGATGTTGACTATCAATAATAGAAAGAAGCTCCGTGATGCCCTTCATTTCATGCCCATAATATTTTAAATAAAAATGGTTCATAAATCAGTAAATGTTGTAGCAGAGTGGTAAACTGGGCTTGAAGCCATTGATGGAGAAAGCGAACCTGCTTTAGTCTCTCGGGGTTGGGTTCTTGTTCTGCAAGTGCAGCTAATACATAGTGATCGTTGAGGAGGAAATCTTCTACTGCACCAGCAAACATAAATTCCAAAAAAAAAAGAGAGAATTATGGGCCTTCAGATTTTCTCATCTGGGAATCAAAAAACCGAAAATAAATATGAAGTAAAATTAAGAAAAATAGAAAAAAATTAATCAATTGGGATTGAGGCAAAGAAGGGCACCTGAGAAAATACCGTGAGAAGCACAAAATGTTTGGAAATGGGAATCGATATCTGGGTGGTTTTGCTCTAAAGACTTCAATGGCGCCATTTTCCCAGTTTCTTCTCCCCTGCATTAGCCCATGCCGTATAAAGGAAATTCCAAAAGAAACTCTCTTAAATATGACCTCAAATTTGAGATATATGCCTTTTTTTGAATACTTCGTAATTTATGCTTTTGGTATCTACAAAAACTAAAATGTCCTTATAATTTTGATGGTTTTGTAATTATGCGAGGTTTTTAGACTCATGAGACACACTAATGCTCTCATACTGATAGTATAGGCTCATCCCATCCATAAATATTGTTTGATGGTTTTGGAATTACATGGGGTTTTTCTAGGGTCATGAGATCTACTAATGCTCTCATAATGATAATACATACTCATCCATAAAAATTGTCAAAACTAAGCCTTATTATTGTGTCATATATTTAAAAATATTTAAATACTCATTACTTAACAAAACACAAAATATCTTATTTTTCGCAAATCCAAAATTATTTCTGCCATCACCATCATCTCTATCTGCAACACCATGCCAGCACTACTGACTCCGATTGCATCTCTTTTCGACTATGGTGAAAATATTTCAACTATTAATCCTGATCATTTAGACTGGTAGTCGAAAATTTTCAACTACGGTTGAAATTTCTCAACGCACCTCCTTCACTCGCCTATTTCAACATGGTCAAAAAATTTCGACCAGAGTTGAAACTTAAGGGAAATTTCGAAATTTTAAATCTTTTATTAAATTAAAGTCTAGTCTTATAAATGATATATACTTTTCTATTTTTTTTCATCAACTTTTTCATCACATCCTTTAAAAAAATAATCAAAATTGATAAATCCCTAATCACTTTTATAAATTCCTAATTATTTTTACAATGTTAAGATTATTTTTGTCCAATAAGCATATTTTTAGAGAAATATTGAGAAATAGTATATTTTTTAAATTTGGGTTATTAAAAGGCAACATTTATGGAGTTTCTCATTCCAATTCCAATCTTTGCGGTATTCATATTGATTTGTTTTGAATAATTTCATAAAATTAGGATTAGGATGTTAATTTTCTCAATTACTCTATGATTCTTGGGAGTTTGAGTGAGTATATGGGAGGAAAAGTGTTCGAATATTAGTTAAGCCAGTTTATATATAAATTTCATAATAAAATTTTTAAAAAGAAAATATTAGAATCTTGTGAATATGAGAACTTATAATTTAATTTTGGAAAAAAAATTCTGTCAAAATTATACTGATATGCCTAAGACAAATGTATATCACCCTTAAAATCTCGAGCAAACAAAAGTAAGTCAGAACAAAGAAATCGCTTTCACTAGTTAAATTTGACTTAACTTTTATTTTTTACCATTAAATATTTTACTCAAGAAATAATTAATTATTTGAATTAAACGAATATTGTAATTAGTAAGTTCACATAATATGTCTCTGTCTTTCCTAGACCTACAACATATTACTTTGTCTTTCCTAGACCTGCAACTATTTTATTAGACTGTACCAAGAGAGTTGGCTGATCCAATTGAAAAGGGATACTCATAAAGAAAACAACATCACATGTCCCTTTCCTAAGGGGCTTCGTACACGAATACCCTACTTTTGGAGATAAATTTTAGTATATATTTATTTTTATGAAAAATTATAATTTAGAAAATTTGTTGTTTTCCACGCTTCCGCTTATTTTTGATTTTGTTATGTTTTTTCGTAAATAATAATGTTTTTTATTTTATAAAATATATAAGTAGCAACATAGTAAACGTGTGTTCTAATTTATAGAAATTTAGTGAAGATAAAATTGTAAATAAAATTTAGATAAAAGAAAAATAAATAAATAAAAAAATTTAAACATTTCAACTTTGGCCACATTATGAATTCAAATAATGGAGATATTGTAAAATTTTAAACATACTATAATGCAAATATCGTAAATTCAAATATATGTCAGTAACAAAATCATAAATTTAAACACATTCTTCTATGACAATATTGTAAATTTACACACATGCTAAAATTTGATATATGTTATTTTTTGTGTTACATTTAACACATCTTTTAACATATGCCAAAAATTATGTCAGTTATGACATACCATTGGAGATGTATTTTTTTGACAATGCTAAAAAGTATGTTAAATATAACATTGACATGAGTTATAACACTTCTATTGGAGATGCTCTAAATATAGCACAAAGTAGCAAATACTAAATTTTAGCATGTGATATTATTTACAATATTACTACTATTTTAAATGTAAAATAATCATATATTTCACAATATTATCAAAATTCAACGTATGTGTATATATATATTCATTAAATTTTATTTAAAAATTCATCCTTAATTTACAATTTTTTGGCATTGACCAATTTGTTTATTTATGTAGAATTTAAGTAACTGTAAAATAGTAGATGAAGTTAATTTTTATGATAAGTAATTAGATGATAAAATAGTAAAAGTTAATAGTAGAAAAAAGATATTTTTACATATGTAAAAATACAAAATAATATTTCTTTTACTATATGTAGCAAAATTAAAAAGTGCGTGCTAGTTTTTAGTATAATGCAGTGGAGATGGTCTTATATAGACGTCCATTTTGCCATAAGAAATAAAGACACGGACATTCATTAGACTGAAGTCTGAAAATGGGCATTTGTTATACACGAGGAAGGATCAATGATTCATGAGACAAAGTTGATGGGCTTCGAAGTCAGCCCATTTGTGTTTCCGCTGTTGCTCGTCTTGACGAAATAACGAGAAAACGACATCGTTCTACATTAAACGGTCGAGGATTTCTTCGTAAATACTGATGATCGAGACTAGACCAGACTGGTAAGCGGTAAGGCTGGCTTTTGGCGCCTTATCTCCCACCCTAACCTCAACTTTGTACAAACCCGAATCGAAACTGAGTCACCCATCGAAGCACTCCCCATTTGAGCTCACTTCTCTGAGTTTTCCCCTTCCACTCTCAAATTTCTCAGTGACCCAGTTCAAGCTTGGGTCTCCTTCGTCCATGGCTGCAGCCCAGGACCTCAAAACCCCAATTTCGATGTCCTTCTCTCGCCATTCTCCATTCAAACCCTCTCCTCCGTTTCCACCCAGAACCCAGACTCACTCACCCTTGATTATCACGACTCTCCCGAGAATCCAAGTCCATCGACCACCCCCATCGCTGTCGATATCCAGAAGACTGTTCCTTCCTTCGGTTTCAGGCATCTGGGACGCCTTAACCGGTGGCAACAATCCTCGCGAAGCCGTTTCCGCAATTCGACGAGGAATGCTCCTCTTTAGGCAGGTAAAATATTGTTTGGTCTCCTTTTTGGTTCTGTTCATCGCTTTTATGTGCATTGTTTACTAATCCGTAATGCAAAGAATTGTTAAAAAAGTGCGTTTTCGACGAATCAAAAATTGAGTATCTCTTCTCAAGGAAGGGAAGTACTTCTCTTATTTCTATTCTGATTACGGATTGGTAAACGTGCCCGATACGTGTACTAGTCATGGTTTTGGCAATGTGAATTTATTATCTGTTGTTTAACTTGAAGGGTGATGTTGCTGGGTCTTTAGCTGAATTTGATAAGGCCATTGAATTGGATCCTCGTCAAAAGGCATGTAGGTTATTCCCTTATTGTTCAAAAATGTGGGGGTGTGTGTGTTTTTTTGTTAAGCTTTTGAATGTGAGTTGGTAATAAGCTGGTTAATGGTTATGGTTGTAAACAGATCTTTGGCAAAGAGGACTATCACTTTACTATCTTGATAGGTACTAATTATACATTCTTTACGCTTTGTCTGAATAGTGAGAAAATGTAGGAAAATAAATAGATCCAATAAGACGATAAGAAGAAGAAGAAGTATATAATTAGATGTTAAACCGGGATTAGTTTCATTTTGTAAAATAAAATGCAAACTCTGTCTGGTTTAGCCTAATATTATAATTGGAATGTATATCGGCATCAGTGTTTCATATTTTGAAATGGGCAACTCTTATTTTTAGGTTTAAAGAAGGTGCAGAGCAGTTCCGGATAGATGTTGCACAGAACCCGAATGATACAGAGGAGTCCATTTGGTGTTTTCTCTGTGAAGCTCAATTGTTTGGAGTTGATGAAGCAAGAAAACGGTTTCTTGAGGTCAGTCAGTCAATTCTTAATCGACGTCTAATAGGATGAGGAAATTAGTAAATACTTCATACTAGTTTGTAATGAGTTAGAATTTAAGGTAATTATACATCTTATGGTCAATGGTCATTACATACTATGAATTACCTCTCTGTTGTTTACATCAACTCTGAACTGAATTGCCAAAGATTAAATAGTTGCAAAATTATTTTACAGGGTTTAAAGTAATGCCTTTTAAGCTATGTAGGGTCATAACCACAATTAGTTGATAGAAACATCTACCTCTAGCTGGTAATGTACCACGTATATTGTTTGGAATGAACAAATAAGTATTCTGACTATGTACTAGATAAATGTAGGTTGGAAGAGATACAAGACCTGTTATGCTGGAGGCTTATAACATGTTTAAAGACGGTGGAGATCCAGAAAAGGTGGGGAGTAAGATCTGCTTGCCATGTTATCTCATCAAAACTTATTTTATAATTGGAAAGCAAATTTTCTTTGAATGAATGTCAAGATTTTCAACTCAAACATTTTGCTCAACAAATCATGTTGATAAATAGCTTGTTGCTGCATTTTCAAATGGCCGAGAGAACGACTATTTCTATGCTTCTTTGTATGCTGGGCTTTATTACGAATCTCAGGTTTGTTTCAATTTCACTTATTCCTACTATGTAATTTTGGCGCACATTCCTTATTTTGTTCGCATCTTATCTTACATTTATTAAGAAATTTTGGAGCATGAATGAAAAAATCTTTGAAGTAGTGACAGTTTTGTGTGGGTGAGCGTGGATAAGAGTGGAGTTTTGGCTATGGTTATGCTCCAGTATGAAAGTATGACAATTAGATAACATCCCCTGACCTGTCCTTGCACAAAGTTGGGTTTTGTATGAAATGCCAGAACCACAGCAATTGAAAGAACTATAATAAGTTTGTGGTATAAGGCTGCAGGTTTGATTTATTGTGTTGTTGGGGGAGAAATACCAATTCATAGTGGAGACCTTTGATACTAAACAGTAAAATTGGCAAGTTCATTGCTGTGACAAGAAGTATTGCCCTGTGGTTCTCTAGAGTACACTTCTTCCACATGGTTATGATAATATTCAACTTACAACCAAAGTGCACAAGGTAGTGTTTCAACATTTCATTGTCCCCTTATAAAACTGTAGGCTGCAAAAGTACGTACCTTATTTCCAGTTAAATGCCTTAGCAAGCACAATGAAACAATGTGACACTACCTTATATTCAAATGTGACACTACTTTATGTCAATAGAAAGCTTAGAGGAGCGTCTTATATTCAAATTATCTTTTCATAAGATGTTAACTTATACATCTTTTATTTTTGAATACTTAGCTGTGGAATAGTGCTGCTCTGAAATTCGACACATTCTGATTAAAAAATACTGCTGAATTTTACATACAGATGTTCTCTTTTGCTTGAGTCCAATTTTTTGTCTGAGCACTGATTAGCAATTTGATTTCACCCCCACAGAACAAAACCGAGGAGGCCAAACATCATATACTTGCCGCATATCAGTCTCTGTACGGACAAAGGTTTAACTTCCAAACAGTATCCTGTATTATGCAATTATCCAACCGTATAGGCAAACCCAAACCTAACTTCCTTGTGCATTCAGGTCTGATGATTATATGGCTTCTCTGGCCAAGGTTCACTGTCTTTGGCGAAACTGGGAGTCCACTTGAATCATCTGGTTAAAGATCAATCTAGATTTTCGGGTCGCTCTATAACAGATTTGGGTGCGCATCTACATCTTATGAGAAAATGTTCATTGTTTTAACTCATTGTTGAGCTCGGTAAGATGCAAAAGGTTGTGTATAAGTCATAGGTGGCTGTGGTAATGCACATATACCTGTTCTAAACATGAAAGTTTCTTTACTTTTGTTTACCTTTTCAACCTTTGATTTGTATATGTACTGAAATGGAAATGTAGAATGGTTACTTTTACTTGATAATAATTATTTTTGTTTTCAAGAACTCTTCCCGTAATTACTAACTAGTAAGGGTGGCAATTCGGATTACGACACGAACACGACGCGATTTTTTCCAAGTTAGGGTCGACGAAAAAGGGTGAGGGTCGAAAGTGGGTTATAAAAATAAAAATAAAAAAGTCGGGTTCGGGTCAACCCGCTTGACCCGTTTGATTTGCCAATAAATATACACATAATTAAATTATAAAAATATTTTTTACTTAATTTTTTTATGACTATTATTATCGATATATTTAATTTGTACAATGTAAGTGTTTGGGATTATAAGTTATTAGTTATATTTATAAATTGTCCCTAATTTATTTATTTTGAAATGAGATAACAATAGACTTAGCAAAGAAAAATATAAAGTAGAAAAATATGGGTCATGGCAGGTTGGCGTGTCAAAAATGCGTTGACGGGTCAAAATGGAGTTGTGGGTTAAGTGTTATTCACCAAAGTATATTGTGCGGGCTTGGTTCGGGTCAACCCATTTTAGGTACGGGTCGAGTTAGTATTAATGTTTTTCTAACACGATGGGTCATAGGTCGGGTTCGAATTGACATAATTTGTGTATATATTAGACTTCAACCCGATACGAACTCGATCCGTCGACACGAATTGTCGCCCTTACTAACTAGTACATAGATTTGAAGAAATTGTCACAAGGTTTTCGTGTCATTTTGAGTTGGATAAACTTCACATCCATCACTAGTGGAAGGAATATGCTTTGGAGTTAATACAAAAAATCCCATAGTTGACTCCCTCAGCGGTTAGAGCTTTTGCCTTTTGGCTTGAGAACAGATTTGGAATTATTAATGCCATTTATTATTTTCTAGTTGCCTAATGTCTGCTACGCAAGATAATAAACTGACCATTCGAAAAAAAATAAATTAATTAAGAGTCCTGATCATATAAGCACTAAGTTCCGTGATTAAACGAATGCACAAGTTTTAATGACTAACCCAATGCATTAATTGTTGCTTTTTTCTGTTTTTTTTTTTTTCCAAAATATTTTTTTGGATTAAAATGTTGCTTCTAACACCTATTAAATCTTAGAACCATTCCATCTCAATGTATAGCTGTTCCTTGCTTCTCTTCAGGTAAATGTTAGTTTAGCTTAAAGCATCCACTTCGAGAATTATACCATTATACCAGACCCTATAGTGTCTTAAAATGTAATCTGTATGTAAAAAGGAACAACATACTTACAAGCAAAGTTAAAACACGACATCAAGCTTAACGTACCATTTCGTATGATAATAAATTATAAATTTATGCGAAGAGCTTTGATTAAAATAATGTATAGGGATAACACATAATATTTTACCATTGCAACACTTAATCTATGCACAAATATGTCTTAAGCAAAAATCGCAGCTTTAGTTGGTGCTTATCTAATGCAAGAATATAAAACAATTATTGATTAATATTCTTTTTCAATAATAATGATAATAAAATAAAGTGGTAAGTACATGTCGTATTTGAGTAAATTTAGTATTAAGCATATTTTTATAAGCATTATTGATGTGGAACCAATCATGTGGCTTTTGAGCATATTCGGAGTTGTAAAGCACAAAAAAGATGAATATTCTTTTAGGTGATCCGGCCATGGGATATGCCATCACCCGTCTTAAGGCACTAAAAATTTAAGTTCATTCCAACTTATTTTCTGACCCCAGATGTTTCATTGACCAAAATAGCCCCTCCAGTTCTTCTCATCAAGTTGGCTACCACAAACGTGGATGATTTGCACTTAAAATACTAATTTTGGATTATTACCACTTTCGTGGCAGATTGTGTTTAAACATGATTGAAAATAACACACTTTTCGCTCAACTAAATTCGAAAATATTCAAGTAATTTCTTGATGTTTTAATCATTGGCCGAATTTCATTGTAGGGCAATTAAGACATTTCATTGACAAACTCAATCCTTTGCGTAATCCTAATTTGATTAATAAACTATTTCCTTACCCACTATCCGAACCATTTGGCATAATACCTTCTCCATAAAATAACCAAGCGTTCCAAACTCATTTATTAGCTAAATGTTACACTCTCTCACGGAAACACCGTATGATTCAGTTAGGATGCTGCCACGTGTCACTGATACCCAGTAGTTGACTAAACCCAATGCTCCTTTTTGAGTAACCTTAAAAAGAACGGCCACGTGGCAGCATCCCATTGAAGAGTGATGAGAACATCCATGTTACCATGGTAACCAGAGACTCCTCCTCCTTCCCGGTTTCAGAAAAACCTGAAAAACCGGTATTTGTGAAGGAAAAAACTAAAAAAAATTAAAAAATAGAAAAGAAAGACTATAAAAGGCGCTTACGTTCTCTGTCAAAGTTTTCTTCACTAATTTCCTTATTCAATCTCTCTCTCTCTCTCTTTGATATGTTAGAATTTGGTTTTTTGAATTATATTTAAGATCATTGGATAGATATAGAAGACCATGTCATCGGAGAGGCTTCTCGCCGGAGCAGCCGTGCCACATTCCGGTGGAATGTCAGCGGTGCCGCACTCTCTCCGGCAATGGGGCGAACCCGCGAGGATTTTCGATGAGCTGCCGATGGCGACAATCTTATCGGTGTCGCAGCCCGATACCAGCGATATTAGCCCCATGCTTCTGTCTTACACCATTGAGTTTCAGTACAAACAGGCACGTTTATTGAATTTTTTTCTCTTTTTTTTTTTTTTTTTTTTTTTTTTGAGGTCAAATATTCTTCTTAATTTCTTTAATATTTTTTTTTTTTTTTGAATTAGGGGCGGGCGATATGAAACTTAAAACTCAAGATTAAGGTTGGAGGTGGGGTGTGGTTACTAACCAGGATAAGCTTAGAAATACGAGCGTACACTGAATTTGAATATACATAATATATATATACTTATCTATGTATTAATTAGTTTATGTTAAGCCTGCCTTAGCAGTTTATTAATTAAGCTTTTGGAAAGAGAGAATATGTTTCTTCGAATATGAAAGAGGGCTCTCAGTTGGTCTCATAATAAGATGTTTGATTGCTTAGGAAATATTTACGTCAAAATTTTGCTGTATTTAGCAAGTGACTTCATTTTTGGTTCGAGGACATTGAACTGTATATCCTGTATCATTAACTGACATTATTACTTGTAAACAGTTCAAGTGGCGCTTAGTAAAGAAAGCATCGCAAGTTCTCTATTTACATTTTGCTTTGAAGAAACGAGCAATCATTGAGGAAATTCACGAGAAACAAGGGCAGGTTTGGCCTATGTATTCTTTTTCTTATAACAAGTCCTAAGCTCCCATCCCATATTTCTATATGATGGCATTTGAAATATGACTAGTATCTATTTATTTTTTTCTGAAACTTGTTAACTTGAAAGGTTAAAGAATGGCTTCATAGCATCGGAATAGTAGATCAAACAGCAGTGGTTCAAGATGACGATGAGCCTGATGATGGAGCTGTTCCTTTACATCATGAGGACAGTGTTAAAAACAGGTTAACTTTAATTCCATAATATACCCTCTTAAGCTTAGGTTTAGTTAAAAAAAATCATATAACTTTTTTTTAAAAAAAATTGTTTGTATGTATTTGAACTTTTTTGTTGCTTATGCAGAAATGTCCCATCCAGGGCTGCTTTGCCCATCATTAGGCCAGCACTTGGAGGACAACAGTCAATTTCAGACAGAGCAAAGGAGGCAATGCAGGGTTATTTGAACCATTTCTTGGGAAATTTGGATATTGTAAATTCTCAAGAGGTGAACACAGAAACTTGAACTTCACTGACTGTTTTGTTTCACTTGTATTAGCTAGTCATTTCGTCCCTAATCAATGACTTGGATTAGTTTTGTTCCAAATGATGTGCCGCTCGAAAGTTTCGAAGTTAAAACAAGGCATAACAAGTAGTTTTGAATTGTAGGTATGCAGATTCTTGGAGGTCTCCAGGTTGTCATTTCAACAAGAGTATGGTACAAAGTTGAAAGAAGGTTATGTACTGGTGAAGCATCTGTCAAATATCCAAAGCAGTGATTCTGATGTAAATTGCTGCCCATTTTCTTTGCTCTTTTGCTGTCAGGACAACTGGCATAAGGTTTGGCACTAAATGCTTTCCTTTTAATGAGACAATTTTAATAGAAGTAATCTATCTTTGGTATGCTTTGAAGTAACTCCTCTTTTAAGTCTGGTGTCTCTCAGGTTTTGCTTTATAAGTACTCCTTAAGTATTTTGATTGTATGACCAAACAACTCTAATGCTTAATTGAAAATAATTAGATATTTGTTTTGGATTTTGGACTATATAGCTATAGTCCATCTGGAGTTACTTGTACTAGCACATAGAAAAGACACTGAAACTAAGCTAAGCTTGTATACCAGTTGTCTATGCTGTTTTACCACACCATATTCTAAATTATTTTGGTCTGATTCACTCCTTACAGGTCTGGGCCGTTCTAAAACCTGGGTTTATAGCCTTGCTTGATGATCCTTTTGACTCTGAACTCTTGGACATTATTGTTTTTAATGTACTGCCGGCCTCAAAAGGAAATGGAGGGTCTCCAGTGTATTTAGCAGATCAAATAAAGGAACGAAATCCCCTACGTTATACATTCCAGGTAAGAATGTCCTTTTTTCTCCTTTTTTGGTAATTGATCATATACAAGTGTACTTTTTATTGTTGATAACTTACAATGCCTGATCTTATTCATCATGACACAACATCCAAACGAAAGGTTAGCAGCGGAAATCGAAGCATAAGGTTAAGAACATCAAGCAATGCTAAAGTGAGAGAATGGGTTTCTGCAATCAATGATGCTGGTTTAAAGCCTCCCGAAGGCTGGTGTCATCCACACCGCTTTGGTTCGTTTGCTCCTCTGAGAGGTTTGACTGAAGATGGGAGTCAAGCCCAGTGGTTTATAGATGGGAAAGCAGCCTTTGAAGCTATTGCTTCTGCAATAGAGGATGCAAAATCAGAGGTTTGCTCTTCTTTTATCAACTTGTTATGATAGAACAGTACTTGTAGTTTGCAAGACTCAAATGATTGAATGTTTTTTCCTGCAGATTTTCATTACTGGCTGGTGGCTTTGTCCTGAACTGTATCTAAGACGTCCTTTTGATGTGAACTTTTCGTCGAGGTTAGATGCAATACTAGAAGCTAAAGCTAAGCAAGGGGTTCAGGTGAAGATCAACATTCTTAGCTCATTTTTTTGTTCCTTCTTCTTTTCCTCCATTGGGTTTTCTTTCTTTAACATCCTTATTTACCGAGGACTCTTAATAGCTTGACGAGAAGTTATTAATTGATTATGCAGATATACATTCTTCTATACAAAGAGGTTTCTATTGCTTTGAAAATCAACAGCTCATACAGTCAAAGAAGGCTTCTCAACATCCATGAGAATGTTAAAGTATTGCGTTATCCTGACCATTTTTCTACCGGTGTTTATTTATGGTATGCAGTTTTTGATTCAGTAATCTTCACTAGTTCCACTATTGAAATAAAAAGGAAGTCTTTTGAAGCTCATTTTTCTACTTCCAGGTCACACCATGAAAAACTTGTCATTGTTGATTACCAAATTTGCTTCATTGGAGGATTAGATTTATGTTTTGGTCGATATGACACAATTGAACACAAAGTGGGGGATTGCCCTCCTCTTATATGGCCAGGCAAGGATTACTACAATCCCAGGTATATCTCTATATTTCTCTTTAGTCAAAGATTTCTCTTATTTTGACATTTCAGTAATATATTACATACATACATAGATACAAAATTAAAAACAAATATATATATAGAGGCAATCTTTTGAAAAATACCCTTTTCTTTTTCCCTGCTGAAAATGAAAATGACAATATTTCCGCCATTGAAGTTTTCTAGAAGTAATATTTCCACATACCAGTTCTTCAAGTCATTGTAATATCATGGAATAAAACCTTTTCTTTTCCTTCTTTCTCTTGGCTGTGCTAGAGAATCTGAACCAAATTCTTGGGAAGACACAATGAAAGATGAATTAGATCGTGGAAAATATCCTCGTATGCCATGGCACGATGTCCATTGCGCTGTCTGGGGACCTGCCTGTCGTGACCTAGCTAGGCACTTTGTTCAGCGTTGGAACCATGCAAAGGTTGACCTCTTGCACCATTTCAATCTTGTAGAAACGTTTTTTTTCATATTCTTAGGTTGATCTTTTCTCAACTAATTAAAACCTCTTTACTTTTTCCTTGATGAATCAGAGAGACAAGGCTCCGAATGAACAAACTATTCCACTACTTATGCCTCACCACCACATGGTCATTCCTCATTACATGGGAAGAAGTAGAGAGATTGATGTTGAGAACAAAAGAACAGAAGAAAACCATAATGATATGAACAGACAAAACTCATTTTCCTCACTCTCACCATTGCAAGATATCCCATTGCTTTTGCCTCAAGAATCTGATGGTTTAATTGATTCTCATTTGGAACAAAAGTTAAAGGAAAACAGCTTGCACGAGAACCATAATCCTGATGATCAAGAAGTTGAAGCTTTAGTTCCAGATACAGACCTTCAAAGCGAAATGTTTTTAGACATGGAGGCGGAGGCTCAGTCTGAAACAACAAACTCAGATGATCAGTGGTGGGAAAATCTAGAGGAAACCAATCGAAGGGATACCGCTGATGATGATGACTGTGGACAAGTTGGTCCCCGTACTACATGTCGTTGTCAGGTTATTGATGCCTCAATGAATCCATTTAAAATTTTACAGGAGTCCGTGATTCTTGTTGCGTTTTCTTTTTTCCTGATGCTATTTTATAGAAGACTGTTGTCAGGTGTCTCTCCGTTTGATTTTCTGCTTTTTCTTCCTATGAATTTGTTATGTGTAGATTGTCAGAAGTGTCAGCCAGTGGTCTGCTGGAACTAGTCAAACTGAAGAAAGCATTCATAAGGCTTATTGTTCTCTTATTGAGAGAGCAGAACACTTTGTTTACATTGAGGTAAAAGCAACTATAATAGGCTGCATTTACTTTTTCTTTTCCAATGAATCCCAAACATCTGCAATTCTCCTGGTATTTTCTTGGTAGATATAACATGAGTTTATGAGTCTTTGTGCTGAGAATTTTCCATGTTTTCTGCTTGTGTTGCTTGCAGAATCAGTTTTTCATATCGGGTCTTTCACAGGACGAGATAATACAAAATCGCGTCCTAGAAGCACTTTACAGGCGTATTTTAAGAGCACACAAAGAACAAAAGTGCTTTAGAGTTATTGTGGTCATACCACTCCTACCTGGCTTTCAGGTACATGATCTGAGTTTTGTTCACCTGCTGTCTAAATTTATATTTCCAAGTCATTTAAGCTTAACATTTTTGTTTTTCTTTTGGTTATACGTAACATAACAGGGAGGCTTGGATGATGGTGGTGCTGCGACTGTTAGAGCTTTGATGCATTGGCAGTACAGAACCATAAGCTGGGAGAAAACATCAATACTGCATAATCTCAATGTTTTGCTTGGACCTAAAACAAATGACTACATCTCTTTCTATGGTCTAAGATCGCACGGTAGACTTTTCGACGGTGGCCCTATGGCTACTAGTCAGGTACCAATCCATCTTTCCTTACATGTTACTGAAATTCCCTTTGCGGCTTCTGTCATCATGAGAGCTTATGTCTGCCAATTCTGGTCTTATTATTAGAGAGTTAGCTTTGTTTATATTGTATGTTACATTTACAATGCAGGTATACGTTCACAGCAAATTGATAATAATAGATGATCGTGCGGCTTTGATTGGATCGTCCAACATTAATGATAGAAGTTTGCTCGGATCAAGGGATTCTGAGGTATCATTTATGGTTTTTTTTTTTTTTTCCTTCTACAAATAGGCTTCTCAGTAAGTAATGGTAATGCAGTCTGTAATCTTTAATGACTTCAGTTATAATATGTGATATTGACAGTGTTACTTGCATCAGTTTATTTGTTTCAGCATTTTCTGCATTTGAGCTTACTTTTTCTTTAGATTTAACCACTTTTTTTTTTAATTGCACCAAGCTCGTAATGCTCTAATATGGTAGAAATTTGGGTCGCATTAGGATTCTTTAATAGTAATATTACTGGCATTGTCCTTGCCTCATTATTCATAAACCTCTAGTAGAGGCAAAAATGACTCAGTTGCATTGCTTTCAGATTGGGATACTAATCGAAGATAAAGAGTTTGTCGAATCATCTATGAATGGACAACCATGGAAGGCTGGAAAATTTGCTTATAGTCTTCGGTGCTCCCTGTGGTCTGAGCACTTGGGTCTTCATGCAGGAGAGGTTGGTACCACTGATCATATATTACAGTTCTACGTTTCCTTGTTGGGGAGAACAAGAAATGGTCTTTGTACTTCCAAAAACAAAATCTTCAAATTCAACTCAAAACTATCTTCTTTTAGTTAACTAGACTCGAAGAATGGTGAACTTGACTTGATGGTATTTAATTTCTTTCAGATAAATCAAATCAGTGATCCTGTATCAGACTCAACATATAAAGATCTGTGGCTAGCAACTGCAAAGGTGAGAATGGGAGTTCTTATATGTCGTTATGTTATGCCAGGAGGCCAATTGTATAAGTTGCTTTTGTGCATACACATGCAAACTTATGCTCTAAATATTTAAGCTCTGTTTAGAACATTTTATGATTTCTATGACAAATAAAAATTTCTTTAGTTTATCAACCCTTCATAAAATGTTCTTTAGGCATTTGCCTGCATATGGGAAAAATCTCCTTGACCCTAAATCTCTATCTGTTTGGTTAGTTGAATTGGGTATATTTTCTGTTCTTTTCTTCTCCACTACCTAACTGGGTGCCTCTTATATTAAACAGGAAAATTCAACCATTTACCAAGATGTCTTTTCTTGCATCCCCAATGATCTTATACACTCAAGGTACAATAGTGGTATATAGCATTTACTTTATAATTTCATAAAATTCTACATTTGCTAGTGTTAGACGTGTTAATAAAATCCTAATTATTTATCGAGGTGGATCCCACACATAATTATGGGATCTATCACAATTAATAGTGGTGATGCCTAGACACGTTTGACACAAGTATTTCTCTTGTTTTTATACCATTTATGCTCTTTAAACAATTTATTATTCCCATAAATTGCAGAGCTGCTCTTAGACAATGCATGGCTCATTGGAAAGAGAAACTTGGTCACACCACAATTGATTTAGGAATAGCTCCCGAGAAGCTAGAATCTTATGAGGATGGGAAAGTGAAGTTAATAGATCCAATGGAAAGATTGAAATCTATAAGGGGGCATCTTGTTTCCTTTCCTCTGGACTTTATGTGTCAAGAAGATTTAAGACCTTTTTTCATTGAGAGTGAGTTTTATGCATCTCCTCAAGTATTTCATTAAGAGTTTATTTTGACGGATAAATACAAAAGGGTGGACTAGTATAGTAGTATTTATAGTTACAATTGTTGATAATTTCACACAACAGTAGAGATAGATTAGCAATTAGGGAATCACTAACAGAAAATAGGCCGTACTATTACTATTAGTAGATATTTGCTAGGTGAAATTACTTGTGCCACATTGGCCTTCATGTAATTTTCATGTACAGGACTAATTTATAGACAAGAAAGGAAATGCGTGTACATTCTTTTTCTTTATAAATATATATATACACATAAATTATTTCACGTATTTAATTGGAAATATTTACTTGTATTTTTGTGTACAATATCCGCATATATTATATGTAAAAACCAAATTGAGGTGGACCTACTCTTGACCTCCGTATGTCTTATGTTTGATTTTTCAATTTTCCCCCATTTTACACTTCCCCCTACAACGAGTGTGAATGAGAAATAATTATTTTTGACAAAAAGTCACTTGCATTTTGATTCTTAAGTTAACGTGATAAAATCTGATTGAATAAGTTAACGTATCAAAATCTGATTGAATCAAAATCTGACTAAATAAGTTAACATGTCAAAATCTGATTGAATAAGTTAACGTGTCAAAATCTGATTGAATGAACAAATAACCAAAAACAAAACTAGATGTATTGGATCATTGAGTTTGAGTGTAACCGGATAAAGGCCCACATTGCCGTCAGTGTACTTAATTTCTTAAGGCAGAGCTGTTAGTTTGCTGTTTTTACAGACGTTGACTTTAATTTTTTCTTTTAATGTTGTCGTAAGTTGTGTTATATTGTCAACTAGACATGTATCTTACCCCGACTAGAACTTTGGGGTCTCTATAACAGCACTTATGAAAATGTAACTCTTACAAATCGTATTTCCAATATGATGAAAATGCTAACAGGAAAGACCCTTGAGACATTTTCACCAGCAGTTCAGCATAAAGACCTCCATTCATGGATTCACCTCGGTGAACCCCATTATCTCTAGAAATCAGGCATTGGTATATATCAATGTAAATGGTGAAAAGAAAAAGAAAAAACACCTAACTTGATTCTATATCATAGCATTAGATACAATAGCCTATTCAGATTTCAAACTGAGTTTGTTTAAAAAGTGTAAAACTCTCCGCGGATCATATTCCAACTCGCTTCTATCTTCTAGAATTACCAGATGTCCTATTATTGTTCACGTAGTTCCTCAGTGAAGGGGACTGAGTGAGACCCTCAGGAGAAGCTACTGCACTTTGGTTTCCAATCTTTTGTTGCATTGCTCTTCTTGCTACATAACCTCTAGCCCAAGGGGTCACATCCTCGTTGATCTTGATCATGACGAAGAAGATGAGGCGGTAGATGACAATCATGCTGAGGATCACGCTGAGATCAACCCATTTTGATCGGTTTATATCGATCTGGAAGATGTTTTCCAGAATAAACTCGCCGGAGATTTTAGGCAGGTCTGGCGTCTGGTTGTCGAACATCAAGCCCATTAGATCATTTTGGTATTGTCCCTGCAAAGGTGAAACATTCTCATTGTTTCAGTACTCATGGGACTCTGTTCTGCAACACCAATATTGATCAACAAGTGGTTGGATAATTAGTATTGTACCTGTAAAGCCCAGAAGTGGAAGCTAATATATGACATTGGATAACGCCAGAAAGGCTTTGGGATGTCATTTGGGAGCCTGAAGTACCCAGACACCAGCATGAATATGCCCTGTAATCATGTGTAGAATAACACATATAAATGATCAAAATATAATGAATATGCACTTGGTAGTTTAGAAGTGATAAGAAAGAAAATACTGAGTTTTACAATATGAGACAAACTATCTTCGAACTACTAATTCATGGTGAAGCAGAGAATGAGTAATATTTTCACTTTTGGTACTAGTAAGAAGAAGCATACCTGAATTCCAGCTCCTATGATAATCCCCATGAGGAAGTTGGGTATAACACTGGCTATAGCCATCATCAAGCTCTCAACCACGGTGACACTTGCATAAAGGCACAACACAAAGAACAGGTAGTGCGTGAAACCAGGATGGAGATGCACCATGAAATAACAAATGGTTCCAGAGAGAAACGTAATCAGTATCAGGAATGGCATTGCTGAGATTGTGTTGCTGATGACGAATGCGGTAACACCATAGTGGCCATTCAGTCTCTCTCTTTGGAACACCTGATTTGGCAGGGAAATATCAAGATGTTATTTGTTTAAGCAAATAAATGTTTTTAGCTTAGAGCTGTTTGTCCGGGATTATAATGAGACTACGTGCACTTACCTTCATATCCTCCACGAATGAAGGAAATCCACCAATTGACATGAATGTGACGAATCCAAAGACAAAAGATGCACATGAACCCCTTGCCTGTTACATGATTGTTTAGTAGATAAAAGTAGTTTGTTGAATTCTCATATTGCATAACCAAAAAAGAAAAGAAAAACTAAATGGCGTTTAAAAATTGCTAGCTGGGAATGAATCGTTATACATACCAGGATCGAATTGTAGCCTGTTCCCACATTCAAATAGATGGTTCCAATACAGATTGTGACGACGAGGTAAATTACAAGCCTGAGCCAGTAGTAACCAAAGTCTCTTGACATGTTGATGAATGAACGCTTGGTCAACATAAAAGCTTGCATCAAGAAACTAGCCTGACTTCCTCCTGAATCTAGCACATCTCCTTTCTGCAATATATGGTGAAAACTTTTGCTATTACCACCTATTATTGCCATAATGATTCAAAGAATTCTAGTGTTCACTAAACAACAATACTTACAACTTTGGATATCTCCTCAACTTTTTCTCTAGCTGCATAGCAGTATTGAGAAGTTCGGTAGTTGTCGATGAGAGTCCGTATAGCTTCAGCAGTGGTAATCTTCTCCAGAGGATCATCACTTGCCTCAAACTGATAATAAATTGGAACATAGTCATTTGAAAAAAAAAATGTTAAACCATAAGGACCTTTGTAATTGATAAGTTCAAGTAGATGAGAGTGAATAGAAAATCTAGTACCCTCAGCTTCATGGACCCTTTCAAAGTGGCCTTCACTTTATCAAAATCAGAATTAATGCATCGTAGAAAATGATCAGATGGGTTCCTCAAAGCAGGGCAAGGAAAGCCAGCTTGGGCAAAAAACTGCATAAAACAATTAATGTAAGTGGCCCATATTCAAATAAGTTAGTAAAATACACACACGCACACACATATATAGTGCCAAGTCTTTTGGCTTCTTGCCTCGTATGCCTCAGAAGCCTGACCAAAATAAACAGTTTTGCCACCAGAAAGCAAGTAGAGCCGATCAAATAGTTCAAAAACTTCACTGCTAGGCTGGTGAATCGAGGCTATTACAGTCCTACCATCCCTTGATAAAGCCCGTAATGTTTGTGTCACAAAGAAAGCCGAAGCACTGCCACAAAATCCAAATCAATGCACTAATTCAGTACAAGACAAATATAATAATTTGCAAGAATAAGTTCTACAACAAAACAATAAATGGACAAACTATAAAGAAAACATACTAAAAGTTATCAACTTCCAGTCTTCCACTAGAGTTATCCATGCAAAAAAAATAAAAAGGGCTAATCAAAAGATTTATCTCAGAAATGGACCGCCACCTGTCAAGCCCACTAGTTGGCTCATCAAGGAAGAGCAATCTGGGTCTGGTCAATATCTCAAGAGCAATGCTGACCCTTCTCTTCTCCCCCCCACTGATCCCTCTAAGATGCCAATTTCCAATAACAGTGTCAGCACAATCTTGAAGACCCATCTCTATGATGGTACTCTCAACCAGAGCTCGCTTCTCTGTCCATGGCATCTTATCAGGTAGACGTAGTTGAGCTGAGTAGGAGATCGTTTCTCTTACAGTTAAAGTACCAATCAAGTTGTCATCTTGAGTCACATATGCCTGAAATACAATATAACAAACATCATATATTCATAATATATTATAGACTACAACATGACCATGTTCACTTTTGTAGGGCCCACATAATTAGTAAAATTGTAATTAAAATTCTTCTTGTTACCGATTAGTAAGTAGTTAGTGTCCAAATTAATGACTAAAAAAGTTTGCTAAGACTAACGAGACAATTTTTGGACAAGAAACAAGATCTATCAGAAATTAGCTAAAAACAAAACAAAATTAAGTCTTTAATGGAAAATAGAAACTTCAGAAAGAGACTCACGGCAGTCCCAAAAGAGAGCTTTCTTTTACGGCCATTAAGGAGTATAGAACCTGAGAGGAAAGCATTAGTAGCCAAGCGACTAGACAGAGCATCAAGCAGAGTAGATTTCCCTGAACCAGAAGGACCCATTAGAGCCGTAAAGGTTCCAGGCTCGGCATAACCAGTGAGACCTTCAAGAACCTTCTGAGTCTCTCCGTTACTGAGGGTGACCGTCACAGTCAGATCCTTCCATGTGAGCCTAGCAGAAACATCTCCAACAAGCTCTGTATTAGTCGTCTCCTTCCATAGAGTCTCACTCAGTGGGCTCAACCCACCAGCCACAAGCCCATTCCCTCCTGGCTTTCCTGCCTCAATCTCCATTGTGACATGGTTCGTCTGAGAATTATGTCTCGTCTTCTCAGTGGTCTCGCCATAACCCATTTCACCTCGCAACCAAAACAACCAGAACCAACAAGTTTTATGTGCTCTAAGGCCTAAAAAAAAAAAAACGAAGACCCAGACACCAAAAATTGCCGGTTGTGGATATAAAAAGGAAAAAGAGGAACGAAATACGTGAAGGAGAGAGAGAATGGAGAAATGGGTATGGTGTGAATTTGACTAAGCGAAGTGGGGATTTTAATGTCTCATGCAAAAAGAACCTCCAACTGCAAATATTAGGCTTGCCCTTTTGGTGTGACGAGTAATGCTTTTTTCGGGTTTTCGCCAAAAACAAAAACAGATAATAATGATAATATTAATAATACAAATGGAAGAAGAAGAAGATGCAGTGATGGTGAATATTGAATTGAATAGTGCGCTATGCCATTAGAGAGTTTTGGAGCTTTTTCAACTTGAATGATATGAAAGCGAGTCCTATAACATGGAGGAAAAAGAGTAGTAGTGGTAGTAGTGGTGGTGGTGGTGATATGGCCGCACAAGAAGTTGATCTTGATCTTGATCATCATGATCATCACCATCTTTCTTCTTCTCTTTTAACTTGCTCAATAAATGAGTTCTGGTGGGCGCTGTTAGGAGCATTTAATACTAGGACCGACCCCTATTATTAACGTTTTTCCCATCGCGTGTGTGTGTCTCCTTCCCATCTTTCGTTTTCTTCCATACTTCTCCATCTCTCACTCTCACTCTCTCTCTCTCTCTCTCTCTCACACTTGGTTGTTGCACAATTTAACTCTGAATCAACTACCTCCTTTCCACGTTAAATTTTTGCTATTTGCCCCTTTTTTTAAAAGAAAATTTAAAGGAAACTGAGTTGTAATTTAATTATTGGTTAATTGTTTTAGAGATTTAGTAACGTGGTAAGTAGCATAACATTCGAGATTTTAGCCAGCATAATATGCTGAGATTGTTAGGTGTTTTGAGTTTGAGGGCGGGAGAGGTGACAACGGGACACTCGAGAAAAGGCTTAAGATATTTAATTTTCCTACCATATCTCTATTTGTCTAGCACGTAAAACCTGAACAAGGATAACTTATTTAAACTGCACGGATGTTTATTATTATTATTATTATGAAATACATAAAATGCATCGTAGGAAATATACAAATTTCCAAAGTTTACCATTTGTTCACATGAATGCTATTTCATCAATTTCCAATATTTTTGACGACCACCAAAAAAAAAATCCATTTTAAACTACTTCAGTGGGGGGGGGGAAGATATATGCCACTTTTCACTTACTTTCACGAAAATAAATCTCTCTCTATATATATATTCAATGTCTTAATAAATAAATAAATAATAAAAAGAAATTACGTTGACATCCATAAATTTATGTCAAAATACACTTAACACCCTCGCCCTAGACCAAAAATATATATATTTTATATATATTATACGTTAACTCCCCATGGAAAAAAAAAAAAAAAAACACACAACATCTATCATCAGTCACATTTGACAAACATTTTATTTTTGACTATTGCATTTTCATTTAATAATGAAACATCTTTATCAGAAAATAATTAGCTATTTAGATCAAAATATTAGCATAATTAATGTTGAAGTCTTTTTTCATTAGTTAACTTTCAGTTTCACAATCAATTGAAAGAATCTAGAAAGATGAAGAGTAATAGGAATGGCCAATCTTTTTCTTTCTTTCTTTTTTTTCTTTTTTGTGTCTCTCTAGGAAAGAGGGGAATCATTTCGTTATTACAGAAAGGGTTTTTGGCATAATTAGTCCCTGAATTTTTCGATGATTTGCAATGTATCCCTTGAACTTTTTTTTTTGGCAATTAGGACCCTGAATTTAGAATTTTTGGCAATATATCCCTGAACTTTTATTTTTGGCAATTAGGACCCTGAATTTAGAGTTTTTGGCATGATTAGCCTCTGAATTTTTCGTTGATTTGTAATTTATTTTTTAATTGTTTAAAAATTTGCATATAACTCAGGGGATATATTGCAAATCAGCGAAAAATTCAGGGACTAATCATGTTAAAAATTCTAAATTCAGGGTCCTAATTGCCAAAAAAAAAAGTTCAGGGGATACATTGCAAACCATCGAAAAATTCAGAGACTAATCATGCCAAAAACCCTTACAGAAATCACAAGACTAGCGTAACCCAACTCTTCTCGGAGTAGACTGTAGAGTCTCAACTCAATATAATGACCTTTTCATGATCATAAATAATTAGGGTTATGGAGTATTGAACCTTGAACGCGTCCTGTCGACACTGAGTAATTAGGTTTAATAGTGAGCAATTAATGCAAGTGCTTTGACGATGTGGGTATGGAGTGTGAAGGAGAGAGACGGCCATGAGCGGCCAGCTGGGATTTTGAACATTTCTATATATACAACTAATAATAATATATGTGAATATTATATGGATTAGTGTTGGTCAATGGTAATGGTTAAGTGTATACTTTGCTTGGACTTAAATTGGTCCGTCAGTTCAGCTGTCAACTACTATCCATTACCCCATACCATATCCAATAGCTGTTATCACTTATCAAGCCCACTCATTTTCTCTCCCTTTGGACTTAATTAATTAAGCTAACTTTTCAGCCTCCCTACCTAATGGACAGTTGGACACCTAATTTTTCCGACCTTCCAAACTGACTTTCAAGAAATAAAACACTTTTAGAGAGATTAATTTGGTTGATGCTGTATCATAATAACTTCAGGAGGACTACAAGATTCTCCCAAAAAAAATTTAAAAAAAAAAATACACGCACACTCACACAAATAACTCCATCTTCTTCTTTTCTTTTTCTAACCACACTTTTATCTAAGAAAATTGGCCTAACCAACACATTGGACAACTCACAACTTGATACGAACTCTGTCAAATAATAGCATAATCAGAAAATTCAATGGCAGCAAGCTTTACCTTCTTATTCTCAGAGTAGTTGTGGTAATCGAATACTAATTCTACCTTTTTTTCTCACTCAAGACAAGCTTCTAGATTGTTTTTGCCCAAAAGACGGAATCTTCATCTTAATACTACTCAATGAATTATCTTCTCGATTCCTAACTCTTCTAAACTGCCTACTATTCCTTCTATTACCAACAATGGAATCTCGATCATCTTCATCACCAAAAGTATATCTATAATACTCTTCATCTTCAACTCTCACTTCCCTATGCTAGACTCTCTCTCTTCTATGCATATTAAGAGTGATTTGTGGCTGTCCCATACGTGCGTTCTCTATTCTATCTATCCTTCATGCACCTGCTCCATCTCTGCTCTTATCGCTCTTTTCATCTCGCCAATTAAGGCTTCCATGAGAAACTTCGAATCACCCGTGCCAGATGTGTCTCCAGAATTATTTTTGTCCTTGTTGTCTGATATGTTTGCTATAAAACAAAGTTAGTAAAAGAAAGGACCTCACACACTCTCTTACGTGTTTCACTCAAATAATGAATCACTCAATTTTACGCGTGTTTCACTCAAATATCAGATTAGTTTTTACCCTCTTATGTGCTCACCACTCTTGCCTTTTTTCACTCGTAATTTATCAAGAGTTCTTATCAAACTAATTCAAACAAATAATCAGAATTTCTTAGCAACAATCCATATCAAAACTCATCAACTAAATTCGGATTTACTGTAGTAATCTGGAACAAAAGTTTTGGAAATTGACAATCAAGAATTGAACTAGTACGGAAAAATACCAATTCGAACCCTAGTTTCACACGAATCAAAGAAACAAGAAAAAAATGCGGACAAAACTCTGAAGGCTCGGAAAGTGATGAAAACGATAGAATTCAGACCCAAAAACTGGGATGAATAGTACATAGTCTATTCAAATCGTAGGGCTCGGAAAGAGCTTCGATTTGATATATAATAATAGTCGTTTCGATACCTGGATCAAAAGTTATAACCGTTTTACTAAAACACTCTCAAAATCCTCTAATTCGGCCTTGACTCTTCTTTCTTTTTTTTTCTTTTTTTTTTTTTTGGATGATTTAGATGAAACAAAGAAGAAATAAATATAGGCTGGTTTGACTAGAAAGAAAAGATAAAGGATAGAATAAACCTGAGACTAAAATCCGGCTCTTAATACTAAATGATATGAACCCCGCTAAACAATGGTATAATCAGAAAATTCAATAGCAGCAAGCTTTACCTTCTTATTCTCAGAATAGTTGTGGCAATCGAATACTAATTCTACCTTCTCCTCCCGCTCAAGATAAGCTTCTGGATCGTTTTCACTCTAAAAGGATGGAATCTTCATCTTAATACTACCCAATGAATTATCTTCTCGATTCCTAGCTCCTCTAAACTGCCCACTATTTCTCCTTTGTACAAAGGTTCACATCTCTTTATAGGTGTTGGGTCGAGGTTATTTCCATCGAATATGAGAGTAGAACAGTCCTATGCATCATTCTTGTTTCGGATTTCATCACAAGTTAGTGATATTCGTATCACAACTAGTGACTGTTTTAGTGAAATCTCATTTAATGTTTTTCTCCTGTTTCAACTTCTACAGTTTTCAGTCGAATGTGGGTTTTTATTTTTTTTTTTTCTAAATATTTTATATGAAGAATAATGCTAAACATCCCATTTTATATTTTACCCTTTTAATATTATATGGCATTTGATTTGCCAATATACAAATAATGAATAACATTCAACTTATTTGTAGTAAATTTCAATTCAGCATTTAAATTGTAACAACATATTTATCATGTTAGATAGTATTATTAAAATGATAAATTAAGTGGATCCCATAAAACAAAGATAATTGGTTATTTTCCGATGAGAGGTGCCTTAATTCTCTTTTTCTGCCGTTAAGACTTTGCGAGATGGCATATCATTGGCGTGACAACTACCAAAACCAGTAATCTTTGTTTCACCAAATGAAATTTAAGAATGGCGTGACACATGTCTTGAATATATTATTCTTATAAAAAATTGTGATTAACGTAGTTGAATCTTGGTACTAATATTTGAGGTCCAAAACATAAATATTGAAATGAAATAGTTAGCAGTTAATAGTTGGTGCGTCTTATTTAATCATTCGAAAGCTTACTAGTGGTGACATAAATTCAAGACCCACTGTTTTCATTTTCTTATTGGATAAATGGCTTTATTATTAGTCTCTGAATTGGAAAAGTCTGATTTTATTTCCTAAATTTTAAAATGTTGTTTTGGTCCTTAATGTTTGATGTTGTATATTATATTTGATTCTAAATAGAATCAGTACATCAAAGACATTTGTTTTTTTTTTTTTCCCTATTGATTTCAATAAAATAACACATTCCAAAAAGTGCATTTCTAGTGTGAATTGATTTTTTGCTCAACCAAGCATATACGTTTCTGTTACTAGTTTTAAATTGCTTTAATATATGTTCAAATCTTCTTATAATGTTAGCATATGCTTATGGACATGAGATAAAGCAGAGCATGTGTATCTTATGTGGTCTTTCTATAAATAGTAAATCAGAATATATGACAAAATGACTAAAGTGAAATTTTTTTAATAATTTAATAATAAAAGTGAGACTTTTCCATATTTGAAGTACTAATAGTATCATTGACCCTTTCTTTTCAGAGGACAACCCCTAATTTCAATATGGCACTTGATTATAACATAACAACAATGACTAGTAGAAAAACATAATATTGCGTTTATGTCATAAAACTCAGCAACTAAATTGAAATTTGGGTTATTCTTAGCGATTATGGATCTTATTAAATTATCTATAAATTTTGGTGAAATGCTTAATTTATCTCATCAGTTTTCATAAATAAATATGGATACCAATTCAGTACGTATTTTTTTTTACTTATATTATTTTGTCTAATTAAATTTCATCACGCGTCTTTCCATAATAAAAGGTGAAGAGAAAAAAATATTAAATAATGAGTTTTTATTTTAATTTTTTTTTTCTAACCACCCAAATTATAGTAACCGTTGGATAATAATCTAATGGCTAAGAAAAAAAAAATATAGATAACTATAAAAAAAAAAAACCTATTAGATTGGGAACTAATAAATATATAACGTGGACTAAAAAATTGATGCAAATTTTACCTTTTCATCTAATTTGGTCAAAAACAAATAAGAAACTTGTTTAGAAATGATCAAGACACCTTAATTCAAACACAAGTAATTAACTAAAAACAGGAAAAAAAATTGCATAAGATTTTTCTTAAATCTTATTATTCTTATTATTACCATTTCTTTTCTCAAGTTGTATTTCTTTGGTTAGAAGTTTAGAGTCAGAGAAGTTTCATCTTCTTCTAGGTTTATTTGACTAGATTAGATAGATGGTGTATATTTATATCAGTTTACTAATTTGAGAAGATGTTTTTGTTATTTACGAAACTAAAAGGATACATTAAGTATTTTTTTTAAACTCATGAAATTTTTTATAATTATCAAAAAAAGTTTAACGAAATTAAATTTTTTTACTCCTAGTTAGACATGTAGATTATACTATTATTTGTTGAATTATTAAAATATAAAGCTAGATAATAAAATCTATGTAAAAGGATCCACATAGCACTAAGGGTAGAGAAAATAAATAAATGATAATATAGGTTCTAATTATGAGAAAAGTCTCACTTTGGTCTTTAAACTATTAAAAAATATCATTTAGTCATTTTTGTTATATATTTCATTTTATTGTTAACAGAATGAGTATATGATACATATTTGCTATTCTGTTTTATTTCTTATCCAAAAAGATAATTCAATACTATAAAGAGATTAGAACAAGAATTGTAGTTGTTTAAAAATGATTTGTTGAACAAAAATTAGTTGCATATTAGACAATAATGAAATACAAAATTGTCCAAAATGTGATATTTTGTTGAAATCACTAATATAAAATAAAAAACGTAACTCATATGCTCATTCTGATAAGAATCAAATAAAATATAAAATAAAAAAAATTAAAATGAAATATTTTTAGTAGTTTAAAATATAACAGAAATTAAAATTTAAGGAGACTTTCTATCATTTATCAAAAAAAAAAAATGCAAAAAGACATCAATTCGCGATGTTCTTTAAAAAGAAAAAGAAAAAAAAGAAAAAGAAACGTGAAACGTGTTAATTAGAGACTACACTCCACAGCACTCTACTTGCGAGCACTCCACTCAACTCCAAATTCCCTTTGTCCTTTGGTCGTGGCTGTGGCTGTGGCTGTGGCTGTGGCTTTGGCTCTACGGCGAAAACTCTCGAGTGTTCAGCCTCAGAACCGATAAAAGTGCCTAGGTAAGTGCTTTTACATATTGCTAATGCCAATTTTTCGAATTTTCAGTCGTACCCTTTGAAATTTTGTTTATGTGGGCATTTTGGGTTCGATGGATTTGTTGTTATATGCATTGATCAAGACTATTCAAGTGTTAGTAATGAGGGGGTTTGCGAAATTTTCTTCTTTGATAAAATGGGTTTTTTTTTTTAAAAAAAAAAATCTTCTGAATATTGAATTTGAGACTTAGAGCCTTGAGATGTTAAGATGTGGGAATCATTTTAAGTGACACATTTATACGTTTTCTGTAATTGCATATTAATCTTCTTCGAGTTTGAGTTGTCGGGTCTTTGATCCGAAGTAGAAATATTATTGTGTTCTGTGCCTAGTGTTTTGGCCTGCGGGGTATATCGAAGGCGGTTTTGAACTGTACTTCGCTTACGGCTTTCTAAGCCTTAGGATTCATGACTTCTTAATTGACAATCTCCCAACCAAGATTGCCATTATGAGTGCACTAGTCATCTGTCTTGAACACTGGTTTCCTTGGTACCAACTTCTTTAATTTGTTTTCCAAAGTGCAACATTTTAACGTTGTTTATTTAAATCTCTGTCTTGTCTTTCACTTTTTAAAACCACAAAATAAATTGAGAAGCCAGTGTACTAGCTGAAGAGTAGGTTGGATTCTTGAGTGTAGCATCCCATCGCATCTACGTTTTCGTTATTTTTCCTCTACCGTACTTATTGATACCTGTTGGCGTGAGCGTGCAAAGTTCCGCATTAGCTAGGTGTAGAAATGCTAATGGGTTTGTAAGGGATTGTTCTACTCCTCTTAATAGGTTTGGGGTGTTCGAACATTACTCATTAGGAGTACATCGTGTGAAATATGATTCTACACTGCATCTGTTGGTTGGGAGAAATATGAGTCATGATTATCACATTGCACATATCTGTCAAAACAACGTTCACATTTCTTTCTCTGTTGTTAAATGATGGATTATTCACTTGCAGTAAGTAACTGGAACTCCTTTAGAATTTGAGGGTTAGACTGATGGCTTCATCAGCGATAAAATCCGGGGCATTGGTTTCACTTCAGGACTTACATCCATCTTCACACTACTTCAAGCAAGGGACTTCACTTAGAGTAACTGGAAAGTAAGGGTTCTGCCCTTCCTAAACTTGGTTCTCTGTCTTGTTGTGTGCTAGATTTTCAGTTATGATTTTCCCCCTTTGATTTTTTGCATGTGCAAAAGTGAAAATTGTCCTTCCTAAGCTATAGTAAATTTTCAATTTTGATAGTTCATAGTTTTAGGACATGAAGATTTAAACTCGTTGGTCTCAAGAACTTTGTCTCCCTGGCCATGCTCTTAACTGTCAACTGTATCAGAGTTTGGTGGTACTTGGCAGTACGGAACTGCTCCATTGAGGTTGTTGGTTTGATTTTTTTGGGATGCTGTTGCACAAGAAACAATGGTGGCTGGGATGGCTTGGAAGATAATCTGGAAAACTGGGATTGATGATAGAGTATCTAGTAATGGTGATGGCATTTTAATGAGCTGGATAAAGAGTTTTGTGAACAGTAGTATTGTGGTGGTTTTGGTATAAAAAAGTCGCAAAGTTGGTGGTGAATGGCGATGACACTGAAGAGGTGGAGCTAAGGTGAATGAAATTGGATGTTATTAGAACTGGCCTCGAAGTTTTTCGAGGTGGAAAATGGGCAAACAGTGGTAGTAGGGTCATGGTGAAAGGGAAGAAGGAGATAATATGGATTAGCAGAATTTCCAAATACACACATTTATACATGTATTCATATATATATAGGGTCATAATCTATAGATAGGTATTTTTTTGTTAGTCATATTTTCTAACAGCTACCATGATTTGAGCAGTTGGAGAAAATAATGATAACAATAAATACAAATTATTTAATGTTTTTATCTCTCTATCTTTTATCATGAAAAGACGTGCGTGATGAATTTTAATTAGGCAAAACAATACCTATAGATAGATAATAAAAAAATACCTACTGGATTGATACCTATATATATAGATATATTAATTTTTACCGACTTTACCAGCCAATGTAATTGCTTACTAGCCAGAGGAATATTTTGATATATGTTGAAAGTTTGTGAAATTTCGTCCATTTCCATGTGCCCATATGCTGGTGTTTTATTTTTTTGTTGTTGATATCTTACTAATTATATCACTTAGATTCTTGCTACTATGCATTATAGAAAATTCTGGATAAGCTTAATCATTGGAAACAGATCAGCTAATTCATATAATTGCATGATTGTACCAATAACATGTTTCTTTTGCTTTCTCTTTCCTATGTATGTGTGTATATATATATATATATATATATATATATGAATACATAATCGTTAATTCAGTCCATTATTGCACTATGATTTCAGTTGAAATCGTCACAAATATTAGTTTCTCATTTTTCTCCTAGGCTACAAGAGTACTCTGCACAGACGGCCATTGCTGTGGTTGTTGATGGAAGTGCCGAATTAAAGGTCAACACCGAGCACCTAAGGAACCTTAATTTGAAAATTGGTTCCTTCTACCAGTTTATCGGTGAACTACTTATTCAACCTGATAATGAGGTAACCGGTTGACACCATCATTTTGATGGCTTGGAGCATCATCTGTCTTACAAGTTAGAACACATAAGTATGTCATCACTCTTCAAAGCTTGAATTTTCTTCAATTTCAGGCTGTTTTACAGGCACGCGTTGGCAGGAATGTCGATGGCATTAACCTGGATCTATATCATCAGTCTCTGCGGCTTTTAAGACAATTTCAGGCTGATCATCTGAAGAATCCAACAACTTGATACAGTTTTAGTTTTGAAAGGCTCGCCTGGACATTTTTCTCTGATTAAGGTATCATAGTAAACTCAAATCGTATTTGAAATGCCTAATCATGAACAGTTTTTCTTATTGTTTGACTCGTTCTTGTCACCAAGTGTTGTAAATATGATCTCGATAATGCTAATCCGACTATCTTAATGCATGGTCATCAGTTCAAGCTCTTATAGGATGTAGTTTTCTCATGGCCAATTTCACATGTTAAACAAAAAACTACTAGTTAGTCAATGAAGTAGCAAGGCCGCCCTAGCGTTGTGGTATTTGATTATGACTGATCAAATTAAGATAGCTCAAGAAAAATGGATTCTAGATTTCCAATTTATCGTAAAATGTTAATCTCTTATACACTATAATTCCATACTACTTATTTGGAATGCAGAATCTGAGTAATATAATTGCATTTTTAGAGTACAAACGATGATATGTGAGGAATGAAGATAGACTAACAAGGTTCTTTTCCGTCTAAATCATCTTCTCTCACGCTAAGAGCCAAAGACAAAAAAAAATGTCATTTCTAATATTGTAACATATAACATCATTTACAAATATTCACAGCTGGTATAGTAGTTTTTTTTTTTTTTTTTTTTCCTTTGTAGAATTCTCCAGTTAATAGAAACTATGCTGAAATATAGAAAATCCTTAAGGGCCAATTTGGGATTGCTTATATGGATCTTTGATTCTAATTATGAAATAATTCTACCTACAACTCTCGTTTAAACTTGTTGTACAGCAAACTATTTCATAATCTACTACTCAAAAAATTAGGGGTCCGTTTGGTATAGGATTCGAATCCTATTCTTCAAATCCAGAAACAGCTTTCATGTAGAAAGTTGGAAGGATAAATATTTTATCCTTCCAACTTTCTATATAAAAGCTGTTTCTGGATTTGAAGAATAGGATTCGAATCCTATACCAAACGCGCCCTAGCTTTTCGTTGATTGTTGATAACAGATCTCAAAAGTAATTAGTAGGTAATCCAACTAGTTTTCACCACTATTTTAAGTAGCTAGAAATCTAGATTTTAGCGTTTGTTTCCAACTTAATCATAACCAAAAGTTGTTTAAACATTAATATCAAGTTGGCCCACATCATGGAACCCACATCGTCGAGGAAACTAGGTAGCGTGGCACTTTTTTTTTTTTTTTTTGGCTCAAGAGGTAGAGTTGCACTTTGGTGGTTAGAAATAGTAAAACTGCTATAAAACTATTTTCTATTTTTTAAAGAAAAAAAGCTGTTATTTATGAAAATATATGATGTAGATTTTTTTTCTTTTTCTAAAAGGAAAATTCTGTTATTATAAAAGAAGTGAATGTATAGGCCTCTGTCCCATGCTCGATCCAAGAGAAAACACTAATGGGCTTGTTTGTCGTCGGGTGAAGGAAGCAAACGTCTCATTTCAAACAAACTTCACAATAACAAAAATATTCAATTGGAAGAGAGATTACTGTAATTAAATATAGCTCATCCTCCATTCATAAGGTATTTTTAACTAAATTATGTTCATTTTCAATGGTTACACATATGATACTACGAAATAAAGAAAACAAACAAAATGTATCTGACAAGAGCCAAATCCTAATGTAGACTAAGCCATGAAATCATCTATAGACTGGAGATTTAAGCCAAAACCATGTCTTATATGAAAGATAACACCTTAACCTCTCATTCTTGGGTATGGATGGCAATTTTACTTGTCAATCCATTTACCCATGGGTACCGACCCATCGGGGGGTAATACCTGGCTGTTCGAGCAAATGGGACAAGGATGGGTTTAACATTATGGGTATGGCCACAACGTACAAGGGTACTTGACCCATATACAACACAATTATTTACGTATATAAAAGAAATTTTAAAAATATTATGTGCGTATATAAAACATATAAATAAGTATATATACAACTATTATGTTGTATTATTAAAGTATTAGGAATTTTGGCATATGATATTATTATTTGATGTTTTTAGTTTAAATTCGTCTTTCATTTTCCCTTTTTTATTTTAAGTAATTCTTCAAATATGTTTCCTTTTACTTTAATTGAGGTATGGGTACTCGCCTACATGTGTGGGTGATACCCGAACCAAGCCCGCCTTCTTAAACAAGGCGATTATGGGTATGGTCCTTCCCCACGAGTTCGTACGTACCCCATTGCCATCCCCTATTCTCGGGCAATAGAATGCCATCTTAACTTACTTACACATATCCGCCATGATTTCACCTTGTGAATTGTGAACAGTGCCAAAACTCATCGAACTTTTGTGCATGTTGGTGACTACATACACTGATACACATCACCCAGTGAATTGTGAACAGCGCCAAAACTCATTGAACTTTTATGCTTCTTGGTGGCGATATACACTGATACACATTAATTCAAAAACAGCCTTGTAAATAGGGAGATAACAAGTCTCTCGCCTTCTTATTGGATTTACGACCAACGAGTCTGCCACAGTAATGCCAGTTCTCGATTAGTTATCCCAATTTTTGTTTCATCAACAACTTATCTTGTTTTGCTCGTACAAAATTTCTTGATCTCGAAAACTCGGCATAATCATTACCATTCACCACAATTGTTTTAACGCTTGTCCTCCCTCTTGCTCCCAGTTTCTGTTTCATCAAACTAAATTTTTTATTATTTTTTGTCTCTGCAATGTGAAAGTTATTAACTCTCTTGAGAGAATTGCGTCTTTACAACTTGATCCCTAAAGTTTTAATTTTAATACTTAAGCCATTGAACTTTCCATTCCATGTAATATAGTCCTTGAATTGTCCGAATTGCAATGTATTGTCAAATTTCTGACAGAAAGCACAGGCGAAGAGCACATGGTAGAATCTGAAATTATATTTAAGGTGTAATTTGGGAATTTTGAGCATAAAAAGGAACAATCATAGAAAATTTTCTCCGAATTTGTAAGTCCAAGAACTCTAAAAAATTCAAATAATACATTTTTCATTCATTCTAAATCATTTTGATCAGTTTATTTTTCCTCAAATATCCTTTTAGATGTTACATCATGCTCCTTACGAGTATTTTTGTCATAAATTCAATGACACGTTGCAATTTGGATAGTTCATGGACAAAATTGTATGGAATTGGTAAGTCTAAGGGCTTAATTGCTAAAAAATTAGAACTTTGGGGACGAAATTATAACTAATTAGATAGTTCAAGGACCATTTGTCCCATTAATCCAGAAAGAAAAGACGTGTATTTACACTTAGGGGGTCCACCAATGTCCTCATGATGAAAGAAGGGACCAATCCATATTTGTTTTCAAAACTACCCTCATTGCTATATCACACAATTAAAATTATTTAGATACCCTTATTCCTCTAGCAAATCATAAAATACATTTCTCTAACAAACCCTAAACAACTCCTACCACCGCAGCCATCTGTAGCACCCATCCACCACCATCGATCTTGATATCATTGATCTAGATCCTGTCCACACCTTTTCAATTAGGGTCGAAAAATTTCGATCACGATTGAACTTGTTCGGATGCTAATCCCGGTCGTTTCAATCGGGTTAAAATTTGTCGACTGCTGGTCTAAAAATTTCAACCGGTGATCGAAAATTTAGACTGCAATCTAACATAGTCAGCTGCCTTTATCGATCGTGTATTCTTTACTTTTCCTTATCAAATTTTTTTTTTCTAGGATTGAGTTGAGGTTAATGTTGGAAGTCTAATTTTTTGTTAAATAAAAGAACTAATTTTATAAATAATTTATAATTTATCTATTTTTTTCATCACGAACTTTAAAAGAGGATCAAGATTAAAAATTGATAATGACACAAAAGAAAATAGTCAAAAAATGGGGATTTGGGAAAGCTAACTACCCCCAACCATCTAACAAGGCAAACATATGATAGTGCGTCGCACGACAGTCGGCTCCATTAAACGCAAGTCCTGTAATCATCGTTGTCGTAATCATATTAGAAAAGAAAAGAAAAAAAAAGACTAATATATGAAAATATAATATTACTATAATTATTGTTTTCTGTTTTTTTAAAAAAAGTTCGTCGTGATCGTGAGAATGTAAGGAAGACAAATATTCATTGGACCGCTCAATCTTCTTCTCGTAATCCATTCCTTAAAAAGTCCAATCTCATTCTGATTTTATTACATACTTCATGGCCCAACTCCCTCCACAGCACTTGCCGATATCGTCTTCTTCGCCCTCCCACACCCCAATTTTTTTTTAATATATATATATATATTTTAACGAATTGTCTGGAAGCATTGGGACGTCGCTATCACGCCACGGACGCCGACCCACATGTGATTGTTCCTGGACACGTGTCGATGATTGATTAGGTGAATTGTGCGCGGCGCTGGACCCCACTCGACCCCGGTCCTGACTCCTCAACAGTGGATGTGGATCCTCCTTTTTACCCAACTTTGCACCGACTTCATCAATGCGATGTGCGTGTCACACGTGTCCCTACCTTAGCTCAAACTCCATGGGACTAGCTCTGTGAGTCTGTGACTCAAAACTCAATCATTTATCTCTAGGGGCATCTTCAACCTTGCACCAATTTGGTGCAAAACACCATTTTAGTGTTAAAAACTTTTTCCAATACAACACCATTTTTGACATCAATTTAGTGTAATACTATTCATTACACCAAATTTGGTGTAATACTATTCAAATTTTTTTATTTTCCTAATAGCTCCATTTTTATAACTTTCTACAAATTTATTCCTAATATATCTTTTTTTTATTAACCTTTATCATCTATAATGATTTAATTTATTTCATAATTAATTTAATTTGACTAAATGATACAAGTATTAATAAATATTAAAATATAATTACTCATTAAAATCCATGATCTAAACACTTCATAATATGCGAAAAATTAACATTAAATACCAATATAAACTAAAATTCCAACAACATTTTAGCAAATACAACATAAACTAAAACAATAACAACATAACTAAGTTTCAAACAACATTTCCAAATAAGGCATAAACTAAAACAATAAAAATAAGAACTACAGCAAGAAACTAAAACGACATCAACATAAACGAAAACAATAACTTAGTACTTCGGAAGATCGGTGCCGGATCCTCCTAAATTGTTAAAAAACTGGCCAAAAGAACCAGAGCTGTTTTGTTTATGTAATCCTTTTTTGTTTATTTGTGGTATTAAACGTTGTTTTTTTTCCTAGTGTTTTATTAAATGTAATATTTAGTTAATTAAAAGTAATTTATTAATTTTTAGTATTGTTAATTTATTTGAATATTTTTTTCAATAATTTACAATATTGTGTCAAGTAATATACAGATGTAGTAGTTTGTAAAATAAATTAATTGTTGAAGGACTAAAAAGATAGAGAATAGAAAGGGAATATTCTTTTTAGTGTAACTTTTGGTATATTGGGTTGGAGTTCAACCTATGAAATGGTATGAAAGTTAAACCATTTTGGTATAAAAGTAACACTATTTTAGCGTTATGGGTTGGAGATGGCCTAAATAGCCATATTATCAAACACTGTACCTTCACACGCCTAGCTCAATTTATCTATTTCCTTTTTTTCTTCTCCTTTTTGGATTTTATCAAATATTTGTTTGGATACTTTTTAATTATGTGACTAAAGTACAAGCTAGAGATTTAAAAAATATATATTAATGAAAGATATTTGAAAAATTCATCTCTTTTTTTTCCAATTTGCTATATTCAAACACAACATATATCTGAGTCCGACCATAGACTTAAACAGCTAAATTGATGTATACAAAGATTTATAGGTGATTCTATAATAGAGAACACCAACTAATAATGCGCGTTATTTTTGGAATGTAACTACTAATTATGACCTATGATTTGTCGTGGAAACAGATGAAAAATATGAATAGATTTGACATAGTAGGGATGAGCATAGCCGACCACAACAGTAATCACACACGTAGAATCCATGACTTGGTGAGTCTGGTTCCACAAAAAGTATGGGGGTGGAGTCCCTTGGGAGAGGTTTATCTGCCCAAAACCAAGGAAGAAAATGGGCTTAATTCTTCACCCCATTGTTTGTGGTCAATGGCCATCATATCTTAGGTGAAAGTGGCTCCACCTGACCATGACCTTTCTCTGGCCCCTTTGCATTTTGTGGAAGGTAGAGGAGTGAGTCTCTCTCACTTTCTAGGACATTGACAATAACTTAAAGATATTCTCATCTCTTTGTTAGATTTTTTTTTTTTTTTGGGTTTGGGTAATATGACAAGATCCCATTACACAATAATGGCTCTTGCAACAAAAATTTCTTGCTTTTTGTAGGAAAAAATGGTGCTAGTCCTATCCAATATCAAATACGCTACTTTTTGAGGCTTTAGATTGTGTATTTTTATATTTCTTTGATTACTTTTTGGGCCGTTAATGCCCTTTATTAAAAAAATAAATAAACTAAACAAACTAAATAGGAAAGGACCATATAGAAATATGACTAAATTTTAGGCTCAATTTAAGTAAATATCCCTTTGTCAAATGTTATAGCAAAATATCCGGTATATATGTTTATATATTAAATATAAATCTTTATATACCAAGTATAAAAAAGTATATACTAAATACACTTCAGCACAGTAACTAAAATTGGTAGATAAACATAACTACTAAGTGTAAAAATATATATACCTGGACATTTAGCTATAAAATTTAAAAAATGAACATCTATTTAATCGAATTTAAAATATTAGTCATCTACCTAAATTTCTCAATAGAAAACGAAGAAAGGCTGTTAAATGTTAATATGTAGTGAGCTGGAATTACAAAAGAGAGTTAGTGAAAAGACCATAAGAAAAGGAGATGGAATTTACTAGAAAAAGGAAACGGAAACTATAGAATGTGATTTAGATCCTTGCCAACTTCCTCTATTAGCATAGAAAAGGAAATAAAAAATAATAATAGAAAAAGAGCTCCCTCGGTAATTACATACTTTGTTAATTTTGAGTGTTTTTTTTTTTTGTTAATTGTAAAAAGTTAGTTATTATTTATCGAGTTCTGGAGATTATTTATACCTAATTACCTGAACTTACATCCAAAACTAATCTAGTGCTAAATAACCAATTATTTTTTCACCATTAACAGGTCGTTTGGTTTCCACTTTCTAGACTAGTCAAAATTTGGGGTCTTTATATAGTAATAAAGAATTACCGTGAGCATGGGATTTTTCTGTTGAATTTCTTGTTTAAGATCACGTGTAATAATTCGAGCTCAAATTTCAATCTAGTTCATGAGTTAAAAATCTAGACTTTTGTCTTCAATTTCCAAATTTCCAATGTGTATTTGTTAAGTCAGATTTTATTTCAACCAACAAATAGTTACTCGTATTTTTGTCTCTCTCTCTCTCTCTCTCTCTCTCTCTCTCTCTTCTTTGTAAATTGAATTCTTCAAGTAATTTCAATAACTATTCACTTATTCTTAATTTCTTATTTAAGCTATACATCCGTCGTGTCTTACACATTAACAAATAGTTACTCGTATTTTTGTCTCTCTCTCTCTCTCTCTCTCTCTCTCTCTCTCTTCTTTGTAAATTGAATTCTTCAAGTAATTTCAATAACTATTCACTTATTCTTAATTTCTTATTTAAGCTATACATCCGTCGTGTCTTACACATTGCAGTTTATATTTTTTAAGAAGACATTGTAATTTACATTTTGAAGTAATACAAACTTAAATATATAAGCAGGAGGTCCCAGGTTCGAACATGGGTGGCTCCTTCGGGAGTCTTAAATGTGAGGGTACCTATCTGCCAGCCCATGCCCGGTCCTCCACCCCCGGGTGCCGTTACCGCTAGTAGCTCGGCTGGGGTTCAGGTGACTCACTCCACCGTCCAGTGGTGGCGACCTGGCCGATAGGGTCTTGGGGAACATTCCTGAACGGGGTTGGAGCTCCTATAATCACGCCCATGGAGGGTTGCCACGCTGGTCGCCCCCTCCTCCTCTTTTCGTTATCAAAAAAAATATATATATACATTAGACAATATTAATACGCTTAACACACTATTATATACTAGCATGACGTAAACTAAACACGCTATAATTGTTTAATCGAGTTTATTATAGTTTTTTCGATTTCTTTTGTAGCTTTTTTTTTTTCCAATTGGCATCCTGATTTGTCACCTTATCAAGACTAATAACTTAACAATATATTGTTAGTACATATTTATCTCTCTGTATATATTATATGTTTATGTACATGTAGTATATATGTAAGACTTTGAATAACCGAAATAATCTCATTAAATTATCAATGTTGTGTAATTAAGTTTACTAAAATGGACGGTGCTCAGTGTTAGTTCAGAAATTTTTAATTATTATTTTCTTAAATGTCGCTAACCAATATACATTACAGCCACGTCTATGGCAGATAATTTTAAGCCATGATTAGGATTATATAATGCTAACAATATAAATTGTAATCACAAAAATATTGGCTTCTATGTGATTAATTTTTTATAATGTTGTGTGCTGTAAACATTGAATATTATATAAGATTTTCCCGGTACAATATTTAAGCCACCTAAGGTCCTTTATTGTTTTAATTCCTTTTCCCGTATTATATAATTCAATCCTACTTATCCTATTTTATATATAAAAAAAGTGTCGAGAAAATAATTCACATCTTTTATTCCATTTTTCTGTATCGAATAAATAATGAATCGATGCTGCATTACATTTTAACTTCAAATTTAAACGATAGAGTTAACAAGTTACGTGAATTGAGACACTAAAGTTTGAAGGCATTTGCACATAATAATAACTTTTTTTTAATGGAATAAAACTGAGATTAATTATTAACTTAGTTTTAGTCCATGCTATAATTCAGAGCACGTAGAATCTTATAAAATCCTGGCTAACCATAGCTGACTGTATATTCCTGACATAGCAACTTATTTTCATGTCAATTGTGAAACGCTAGGACAAAAAAAGTATATATAAAACGATTTGCTCAAAGCCACACAATTTCATACCCCAATGGTCTCTACGCTCAAAAATATATATTTTTATTTTTTAAAAATAATAAAATCGCATAAGTTTGGCAACCCCATGTTGACCCTCAAATTCAACTATTTGGAAAATATGCCAAATAATAATTTACCCCACGAGAATTTCATTTTCCAGTTCTCATTATCATATCAACAAAAAAAGTCTAAATTAAAATATGCATGTGAGGAATTACACCGGCTCATGTCGTGTATACATACATACATGACATCATCTAATACTTTTTTATTTATATTTTTCATTTCTTTCTCTGGAAATATGGCATCTATATTTATACATGTACAGATAAAAATGTATAGTGTAGAACTCAGATTTCTACTTTAGGTTTATATACATAGGAGTAGAAAAGTTAAATTAGCTTTAGAGCCACCGTAATATAAAAAAAAGGGGTAAAATTACAAAGCTTCTTAACAAAACATACACAGTCTAGATTACGTACGGTTTGTTGTTTGTATCCCATAAGAGGTTCTGTCCTAGTTTTCTTCTCCTCAGATAAAAATCACAACCCAACAAAAACACACTGGAGCACACTGGTATGGATTGTGATCCATCTCCTCCACCTGCCCTGTCTCAAACTCTTATCTGGCCTCGTCGGAATCTCCATCTGCTTAAGCCGGTCAGACCCTTTTTCGGGCGGTTGTTTCTGGTTCGGGCTCTCTAGCTAGCTAGCTCTTGACCCCGTTTTCAGACCCCAAGTTTAGCTTATTTATCAAGGTTTCTATATTTGCTCTTATGGCCTTTCTCTTCTATTTTACTGTTTTGAGTTTTGTTTTTGGTTGGTGTTATGTGAGATGAGAAGCTCAAACTGAACTGGTTTTGTTTCATTATTGTTTTCTTTTTTTCTGTGTGTAATGTCTTTTTATGGGGTTTGGTGATTTTTTGTTTTTTAAAATGGGATAGGAGAGAAGCCAAAAAGAGCTAGCTTTTTGTATTGATTCTGTCAAGTTTTCGTCTGGGGAAGATGGAAAGATAGACTTTTGATTAGATTTGGTCCTCCTTCATAAGATTTCCCATCTGGGCTTTCTTCGGTTGTTGAGAATTTTCTTGGAAAAAGGGTTAAAGATTCCTCCAAGAGAGATAGATCACTTAAAAATGAAGAAAAATTAGAGACTTTGAAGTTTGAACTGTTTTCATTGTTAAATGTTATTTACTCAAAATCTGATTTTCTTTTGTTCTCCTTGTTTTTTTGGTACCAATTAGCATATGTGTGAGTCTCTTCTTATGTTGCAGGGCATATACTTCTACTAGGCTTAGTTGATAACAGGTTTTTGCTTACTCAGATTACAAGTGGTGGAAAATGTTGAATTTTAAGTATAAAAAAGTGCATATATTCAAAAATGTTTCACCTTTCTGTTAGGACCCAACAATTAATTAATCAAATATTGTTACAAGTTGTAATTGTTTTACTTTTTCCTCAGTCATTCATAGATAGAAAATTCTGGATGCAATGCTGGAATTCCAAGTAGCATGAATATTCTCTGCAAAGTTTTTCAAATTCACTGTTGTTTTCTTTATCTAATTTTGTTTGTTTTATGATTTTTAATTCTCTGATTCTTAACTTTCCGAGTCAGATCGTGTCTTTTACTCAGTCACAGGATCACTCAATTCAAGATGCCTTAACCTTCTGTTTTGTTCTCTGGAAAGAATGTTTCTAATAAAAATAAAAAGATAAAACAGTCAAGGCTTCTTTCCGTACAAATATTCAAACAGTTTCTTTTCTTTCCTAGTGTTCTTTCTAAGATCTATAAGTACAACATGGTGATGCCTAAACGAACTCGTCATTGTTCAGGTTTTGAATCTCAAATCCAAACACTTGGTTGGAATTTGTATAGCCAGAGATAATGGGGCATTTGTCATCCATGTTCAATGGACTGGCGAGGTCGTTTTCTCTCAAGAGAGGAAGGCACTCGGAGAATCATGGTGGAAGAGAGGCTGCAGAAGCTATGGTGAAAGATGCAAAGAAGAATGACTTAATACTACGCTCTTCTGGTACTGTAAATGCTAATGGTTCCAACAACTTTGCCTCAGTTTTCACAAAGAGAGGCCAGAAAGGAGTGAACCAAGATTGCTGCATTGTGTGGGAGGTATGTATAAAAGAATGTTTGGTCTTCATTTTCTTGTCAAAAAAAGTAGTAGGAAAAGAGCTGCATAGGTTAAAACTTATACCAATTATAGATAGTGTTGATAAGATTTTTCTGGTTTATTAATAGGAATTTGGGTGCCAAGAAGACATGATGTTCTGTGGGATCTTTGATGGGCATGGTCCTTGGGGCCATTTTGTGGCCAAAACGGTCAGAGAATCAATGCCACCTTCTTTGCTGTGCAATTGGCAGGAGACACTCTCTCAAACTTCTCTTGACCCGGATTTGGACTTGGAATCAGATAAAAAGCATCACAGGTTTAACATATGGAAGCACTCTTACTTGAAAACATGTGCTGCCATCGATCAAGAACTCGAGCAGCAACGAAAAATTGACTCGTTCTATAGTGGAACAACGGCTCTAAGTATTGTCAGACAGGTAATAGAATTTTCTACTTTCATGACAATCTGTAGTTTCTTGTTAATTCTGGTACTGAGAAAGAAAATGAACTGTTCATTTGCCTTATTCTTTGGTGCTTGTGGTAGACTTGAGAGGTTAACTGACTAAGGTCATTAATTTGCTTTGAAAGTCTTCTCAAGTAGTGCTCTTGACTTTATCTTTCAGTATGTCATTGTTGTGTACTTACTCCATTCAATGCATACTTAAGTGGTCATAATAGATGCCTTCTGCTTTACGGCTGACTAAACTTTCCAAAACACTATCTACCCACGATTCCACAACCACTAATTAATGACAAAAAGTTTCAAAAGCTGATTCATTTTTAATTCATTTATCCAAGTGGGGAATGCTGTTCTTTTTCCCATGCTCATACTGTAGCTAAAACTTGTTGAAAAGATGGACTTTTACAATGTGATTATGATCCTCTCTTGGATTAGGATGATAGTTCATCACGAAGTACTGACATAAAAGTTTATATTGTGATCTCCACTTGAGCAGGGAGAACTCATTGTCATTGCTAACGTTGGCGATTCTCGAGCTGTAATGGCTACCACTCTGGATGATGGAAGCTTGGTACCTGTTCAGCTCACTGTTGATTTCAAGCCCAATTTGCCTCGTTAGTCACTTACTTTCTCTAAAACAACAGCAATCAAAATGTACCTTGTTATGCTATATTCTTTTAATATGTGTGTCTTTTCATTTTATAGAGGAGGCTGAGCGTATAATTCAATGCAAAGGGCGGGTTTTCTGTCTGCGCGACGAGCCAGGCGTGCATCGCGTCTGGCTGCCGGATGAAGAATCGCCAGGGCTGGCCATGTCTAGAGCCTTTGGAGATTACTGTGTGAAAGATTTTGGACTCATTTCCGTCCCTGAAGTCACACACAGAAACATAACTAGTAGAGATCAGTTTGTGGTGTTGGCAACTGATGGGGTATTTTTTGCTACTCTTCCTTAGAATTCTGCTTAATATAGAGTCTCATCAAATGCTGAACTTGAAGTTAATTAGTACTTGTGATTTGGTATTTACCTTGCAGGTTTGGGATGTTATTTCGAATCAAGAAGCTGTCGAGATTGTATCCTCAGCAACAGACAGATCAAAATCTGCTAAGCGTCTGGTTGAGTGCGCGGTTCACGCGTGGAAACGCAAGAGGAAGGGCATTGCCATGGATGATATCTCAGCTATATGTCTCTTCTTCCACTCCCTCCCATTGTCTCAGCAAGTTCACCCTATTAGCACCTCAAAATAGCAATCAAAATAAGGAGGCGGAAAAGAAAAAGAGAAGGAAGGAAGGAAAAAAAAAAAGGGAAGAACAGATGTTCATTGTTTATCATGGTCTAATCTTTAGCCTTGATTTGTTTTAGTTAAGAAATTGGTCATCATCTTTGTTATGATGATAATCATGTTCTTCTTGGGTGTTTCTTAGAATTTAAATTTATGAGCACCAATACAAGCACAAAATTCAAAGTACAGCATAATCTTGCCAGGAACGTTTTTCTTGCTTACTCTGAACAATACTTGCGCTGACGATTAATTAAAACTTGTTTGATCCAAGAAAAGAATGCTGTTCCCCAATTGTTTTGGTCACTCTTCCGAGAATTCGTGCACAAAATTAATTAGAATACCACAACAACATTTTGTAGACTTGAAAAGTATATATAATTCTTTCTTAAAACGGCGATAGAACACTGAAAAAGATAGAATGGGGCTGAATAAGCGAATAGTTGGACCAAATAGTTTGAAAGTGTATCACTATCAAGTGTTGTCAAGGCATGTGAAGCCATACTAAGCATAGTCCCACATCGACAGCGCAAGGAAAAGTGGAAAATTGGGCGCTATATAAATGTGCAACCAGTTACGCGTTTGAAGAGTATCCCGTCCTGTCAGGGGTGAAGGGCGACTCGCCAATGATCGCATAGAGACGACGAGTCGTGCCAACACCTACTGTTATGAACACACACATTGTGAGGCGAGTGGGTTGGGCCCTACTTTTGGCCCGACCCGCCCGTCAATTTTTGGAAGCTCCTGTTTTCGGACGGGAGCTCACATAAACTCAAATCAAAAAACAAATTTTATATTAATAATAAAACATAATATATACACAAACAAATTAAAATCCAAATTTGGAACTCACGTAAACTCGAATCAAAAAACAAATAAATAAAAATTAACAATAAAACATATATACACAAACAAATTAAAATCCAAATTTAGAACTCACATAAACTCAAATAAAAAATAAATAAATAATGCAAATTTCAAAGTTATTATATATAAATTATATTATTATTATTATATATAAAAATTATATTATTAGAAATGAATTACATTAAATAACGTAGATTAAGGTATTCTTACCAATGTTTCTACTTTCTAGAGGTACTAGTGAGAGCCTTCATGTGGCCACAAGAGGAATCATCAAGTTTCCTCCTACCTTTGTGGACTTGGTCACATTTTCATTTTATGGTCCTTACTTAGGCCATAGTTTGGCGGGCCTGAATTTATTGCTCCTCTAAGAACCACAACTCAAATACCAGAATCCTAATTGAATTACTCCAACTCTGCGTGTATAGTTGACCCTTTTTATTTTGGGCCCTTAGTGTATGTACGTGCTGCCAATTTTTCAGTTTATTATCGGTGGATCAGTCATCAGCCAGGTTGAATTAATTTTTTTTTCTTCTAGGAATAAGACATCATAGTTTAAAATAAGTACGTATTTTGAGGAAAATTTGGATTAGTTGATCTTGCTTACAAGAAATGTAAATTTTACTAATGTATACATATATGTAATATATAGCGTTTAGTCTTCAAATGCAGAATAGGTAATAAGGTATTGACTGATGTAATTGGCAAAGATTTTTAACTTCATAATAAGGACATGGGTTGATTATGGTGTTTATTTATTTGGAAATTGAGAACATTCCTGTAAGGTGAGCTTAAAGGCCCAAATAGTCCTCTAAGAGATAAACAATAAGGAATTAGTTAACCTTCGGTTTACAAATTTAGCAAATAAAAGTATAGAACATGTTATCCTTTTTTTCCCCCCCTTCTTCTTAACATTTGTTTCCCAGTTCAAAATGGAAGAGGCCGGCAGTCAGGAAGCTGAATTGTATGTATAATCTAATATAATATATGACTAAACAAAAAAAATTGAAAATGCCTGTTCTTGGTGTGTTTGTTAACTTTGTTTGATACATTCTTCATTCTTGTGTGTGGGTCAACTTGTTTGAAAGGTTGTTGAGTAATTTATGGTTTCGGATATTGCAATTAATTGTTATGCATACATCAAATATTTACTGTACCATCTATTAGTCCAAAACAATCTTGTCTCCGACACTAGTTTGTATATAATCTTATCGACCACATTTTTATTTTATTCTTTTTTTGGGGGTCAAATACTTTTACATGTGAATTGTGATTAAATAGCATGAAGATTCAAGCAAATAATAATAATAATAATAATAATAATAATAATAGTAAAATAAAAAATAAAAAGATAAAAAAAACCCTAGCTGCTCTTGAGTTGATTTTCTCTCTTAATTGTTAAAGTCAAATACTTTGTAAGTCCTATATCTCTTAATTTTCTGTGCTGAAATGGAGGGTCTCTTTCTCTAGTAGGATTTTTCTTTTTGTTTTCATTCTTTCGATGATGTAATCCTAAGTCCTTCCATATTGTGGAGGTATTTGTTCTCCTAAATTTAGATCTATAGAAATTTTCTTCTACATGATCCTAAATCTGTGTGAATTTTGTTTTCTCTAGTTGTTTTTGTGCTTTTTTGTTGTTTTATTCAAAATTTAATACATCAAATATGATCTAAATATGGAAATATTTACTCGATCTACGGCCAATACTTGCGGAAGATTCGTTATAATATCAATTAGAAAAGCCTACCTAGGCAATGGTGGAGATCATTTTTTTTTTTTTTGAAAGAATGCTGGAGATCATTTTGAAAGAGCTGAAGAAGTATTTTGGTTGAGCTCTAATTTTTCTTCATGTGAAGTTGTATACACATTCTTTATAGATAGTCAATTCGTTAATCAAATCAATTGTATAATAAATTGCATTGTTATCATGTCTCTGTAATTTAATCTTTGTTTTGGATGTTATTAATTTAAATGAAATTTCATTTATTCTATAAAAAAAAATTAATTAAGAGCAAGAATAAAATCTTAGTGTGATAAATATTTGAGCAACGCTATGGTACAAAATTAGTGCCTAACACTATGAGGTGTAATTCTGTTATTCGGTGACTACAATTAATAAATTGGGTCTTATATGGATCCCGAGAAATTTAGATAGATGACTAATATTTTAAATTTGATTAAGTAGATGTCCCTTTTTAAATTTTATAGCTAAATATCCAAGTATATATATTTTTACACTTGGTATATAAACAAATCTACCAATTTCAGTTACTGTACTGAAATGTACTGGATATATTTTTTTGTACTTGGTATATAAAATTTTACACTTGCTATATAAACATATATACCGGACATTTTGCTATAACATTTGACAAAGTGATATTTACTTAAATTGGGCCAAAATTTTGGTCATATTTCTATAAGCCCTAAATTATAATCAGCCATACTAACACAATGTGGTGTTGAGCTAAGGTGCGCCTTAGCATTAATCTAAATATTTTATAATTTATTTATTTTCTTATGTGTATGTGGTGCTGGGAAATTTTGACTGTGAAAGCAACGTTGATGACTCAACGTTTTCAATAGTTGTACATAAACAATGCTTAATTATCAGACTAATTAAAAGAAAATGCAAAGTAAATTTTGGAACCAATTACTGTGATATTGTACCCAACCATTATGGGATATTTGTTTTTGAGTGAAACAATATATGTGATTTATCGATTTGATTCCTCAAACGAAAGAGGAATTTGAATAATTTGGTAAGGGAAAGTATCAGAAAATATCGTATGTATTTTGCCAAAATATCAGCATTCATTTTGTGTTTTTAAAAAAATATATACTGTTAATTTGTCAATTCAGTCGGAAAAAAAAAAAATTGTCAAATTGAGGCAAAATTTTCTCCTTTTTCTCAATTTTTATGTGAAAATCATTAAAATGGCCCTGGTTAAATAATCAAATTATCTATTAAACCTACAACTAAACAAGTTAAACGCTAAATACTCAAATTTATTTGGAAAATAACAAATTAATTATCTTGGAAAAAAGAATTGGTCGTTAGGTTGCAGCGTTAAGGAGATGATCCGACTATTTAATTAAATATTGACTAAGGGGAATTTTTTTTTTTGGTTAAAATCGTCTATATATTGACCAAGGGTATTGGTGCTAGTGGCATTTCGCTATATAATTTTAACTAAAATCTGACCCAAGGTTTGATTTGGACCTAATTTGACAGAGTTGAGAGCTATATACTCTTAAAAACACATGGTGGAATCTAGTATTTTGCTAAATCACAAGAGTTTTTTAGTACTTCCCATTTGTTAAAGGGTAAACATTTTAAGGAATTTATAATAGGTTGAAAGGTTCTAATGCGTGAAAGAAATCTTTTTTTTTTTTAACATAAAGTTGGTCTAAGAAATGTGTTCTTTGACGAAGAATGTTATGGGTAAATAAAAATTTCTAAAAAGTCATTTTTTAAAAACTCACTAATGGAGGTAATTCTCTAACAATAAAGATCGATAATCATCAAGGAGGGAGTGACAAATTTTCTAACCAGGCTTAAAATTATAGTCAGATTGAGAAGGATGATTACCGACCTAATCAGAGCTAGCTTTGCATCATAGACGATTTTATCTTGAAAATGGCCTCTAACACTGTGTATTATAAAAATCAATCAAAGGAGATGATACTGTTCAAAGATGAATCGTAAAGAAGAGAATTGTATCCAGTTCGACACCTCTAGGTAAAGGTGTCAAAATGGGCCGGGCCAAACGGGCTGGCCCGTGATCCGTCATTGTGGCCTACGGGCCGCGGTCCGACCCCGCCCGATCCACATTTGAATAGGCTGGGCTTGGCACGGTCCTAGGGGTAGGGCCGAGCTGGGCTTATATAGTTAAGCTCGCGAGTCGGTCCGACCGGACTCGCCAATCTAGCCCATATGGGCCAGCCCGGCCCGACCCACAAAAAATAGTTTTTATTTTAATTTTTTTTAAAAGTTTTTAAATAAATTTAAATACAAAATTTTTTCCAATACTTAGAAATACATATTCCCTCACTCTTTTTTTCATATTTTCAAATTTCAATCTAATTCTAAATAATTTTCTTAAGATTTTTGTTTTAAACTTTTTTTTTCAACTATTTAACTTACATACTTTTAACTTATTTAATTATTTTTATATTTTTATCAATAAGAAAAGAATATAACATATTATTTATTTTTTCATAAATTTTAATTTTAAATTTCTAATATTTTTAACTAATTATACAAATAAAAATATTATTTTTTTAAATTAGGCCAAGAACAGGCGGGCTCGTTTTGGCCTGTTTCGGGCCAGACCGAGGCAGCTTAGGAGCCCGGCGGGCCTACAGGCTGGGTTGGACTCCATTATTAAAATTTTGGGCGGACCGGCCCTGCCCGGCCCATTTGTCCTCCCAAATTTTGACGCCTCTACCTCTAGGTATGCCTGAACTGTTCCCAACTATAAGAAAGCTACTACGGCGAGCTTAGCTTGGCATCTCCGGATGTTCATGAGAAAAGCAAAAATCTATGTTTCTGGACAGAGAACAAATAATTTATATCAACGAATATTCACACGCATAGGTCGTGCTATGTGCACCATCATTTTCAGGTAATTACGTAACTTGTCCACATGTGACGCTAATTTACAAGGATAAGTGTCGACCATCCCAGGTGATTGCCTAACTTGTCTGCACGTAACGCCAATCTATAAGGAGATGTGTCAACTATCCCACGTCATAATGACTAAAGCATCGCTTTCCCAAAGAATTAGGTAAGATACCATTCGCACTCCAAAAACCTTAAATCTTTCTAATATTCTTTTTTTTCTCTGATATTCTTTCATTATTTTATTCATTACCATGACCTATTGCTGATTTAAGTATTGGAGAGTGTTTAGCAAGTGCTACACCGGTACAATCACCTTAGCTCGTATCGTCGAACTACTTTACTTTGCTCTCTGCAATAGCTTTTCTGATGTCGATATCAACGTTAAAGCTAATCATTTTTGGCACAGAAGGCGCACTAAGTTGGTGCTCAGACAAAAAATTACACTAACATCGTAAGAAAATATGCTCGGCAATGCTTTTTGCCTTTGTAGTTCAAAATTGTATATAGGGTTAATTTAAATAAGGATATATTTTTAACTTTAGCTTAGGAATATATGATCGGTAAGTTTTCTTTTCGTTATTTTTTAGAAAAAAAAAAAGAAAGAAAGAAAGAAAACAACAATTTTCTTTGTGGAACTTAACAACGTTGAGATTATGACAAGAAGGCTTTATTTTCGAAAGTTTTCAGTGATATCCCGCCTTATTAACCAAAATAAGAAATATGAAGCACCATTCTAATAGGTCTTTTTTTTTTTTACCCATCGATAGGTATTATTTTGCTTAATTAAAATTCATCATGCAAGTATTTTCATGGTAAAAGGCAAAGAGAAAAAAATATATTAAATAATGTGAATTTATTATTATTATTATTTTTCTAACTACTCAAACCATAGTAGCTGCTTGATAAATGAACCAACAGCTTAAAAAAAATACTTATAGATAGATAAAAAAAATACCTACTAGATTATGGCCATATATGTATATATGCGTACATATATCTTTATATGAAAATAAGACTAATATGCTCTTTCTCTCTATACCTGCTTTTCTCTATCAAAAAAGAGCTCTACCACTGCTCTTACAAAGATTGGCCTCCCCTCTTCTCTCTTCTCCTCCTCCCTGACCCCTCTCATGGATGAGAGATTTTTTTTTTTCAGTTTTTTTGTAATTTTCTAATAAGTCCATATCTAGATCTGGTTTATAGTATCACCTTCTGTGTTGATTTTCAAGTCCGTTTACTAGATCTTAAATCTAAAATTTTCTTCTTTGATTTAGATCTGTTAGGCGGATGAGTTGTTTTTCTTTTTAACTTGTATGAATCTCAATTATTGTTAGAGTCATATAGTTTACCCTACCAAGAATGCAGTCCATAAGTAGGTGATAAAGGCAATAGTTTGTTGATTATCTTTGTTATCTTCTCATATTGGAGAATTATAATAATCCACAAATTTTGTTTTTGTTATGTTTGTGATTCACTTTTCATATCCTTTCTTTAAAGAGTTTGAAATTATAATCATTATGCTTGCACTGCTCTTTTATTTTGGGTAATAATATATCCTGTGAAGCATGTTTTTTTATCAAAATAAGAAGGAAAAAAAAAGAGAGAGATCAGACTAATACGGAAAGTTTTCGAGCAATATAAACACGCAAGTGTACCTTCCATTTATTTAATATAAAAGAAAGTACAAGTATAGAAAATTGGAATGTATACCATGCCATGCATTAAGAAATTGACATACCCACATATGTACTCATCTTTCATTTCATTTTTTAATTTTTGGCTAGAATGTTGCTTATACATATATAGTACATATGTACGTGTTTCCTATTAGTGTACAAATCACATGAATTTTTAATCACTAAGAGGAATTTCCATTGATTGTATTGTAAATTGTGAGTGGTGGCCCAACAAACTTATTATTAAAAAGAAAGGGGTGTCCCTATAGGTGTACCAAACAACACATGTTGTATGCATATCAATGGTAAGACTCGGAATATATGCAACCTTTTCTTGTTACGAACTTCCACAATAGGACTAGAACTTTATTATTATTTATACAAATTAATTTGTAAACCTGGTTATCACTAACATTGATAATTATTAGATAATGTTTTATTCCATTGTAATGCTTACAATATGAGCTTTATATAGAATTTAAGGAGCGATTTCCGAATTCTAACTTCTAGTTTAAAAGAATGATATATTAGGCTAGTATTCTTGCATTATGTGCATTCTCTTTTACATTTTTTTTTTAATAAAATCCACTTTTCACATTTTATTAATATAACTAATTCTTAAAAGAAAAAAAAAAAAAGAAGAAAGAAAGAACGATACTAGCACTCTTTTCATAGGTATGCTACAGTGGTAAAGAAAAATAACTTGTTCCCTCGCACAGATGCGCCCACTAAATAATATGTGGTCAAAGACAAAAACAAAGAAATAAAAGATAAAAGCTAATGTGTGATCGTACCAAACGCATGTAACATTCGTCACCACCTATGATTATTTTAATATCTTAAATTAAAATTTAAAGTGTTTAAGCACAAATTACTCTTAATGCTGATTTATCGCCTATATCCATTATCCCCCAAGATTTCGTTTTCTTGTCGAGGTGGCAAGTTTTAGGAGGCTAATAAAAGTGCTAAAAAGAATTAAAGAAGTCGATGGAGACACGAGCCAAAACGCGTGACTACAGCTCAGCGCGTGAAGACAACCCCCCTCAGGCCTCAATTTATCGCGATAAATTCGGGAGGCGCTTTCTCATTTCTCGGATAAACTCAAACTCATAATGAAACACAACGTGCGCACCATACGCTTTTACTTTACTGACTTCTCGTCAAGTACATGCCCGACGCGCCTCCCTAGGAGAGTGGAGAAGCGTCTACTAGACTGACAGAACCATATAGCCAAGCTATTACATCTCTGCCTAGTTCTGAGTTTAGTGGGCCCCCACTTGATGGGATATCTCTATTTATTTTATGTTTGGTTTGTTTGTTTTTTTTTTTTTTTAATTCAAATTTTATGTTTGTGTTTTCCTAGCTTTAGTCCTCACTTTTTACAGTTCCAGAACTGAGAACCCCCCATAAATGTAATAGGTGGCAGTGATTCTGTTCTGTCCCACTTATTTTCCTTTTATTTATTTGTCTATTTTTTCCAACTCATAATTCTCTCAATCAAATTCGTGGAGAGGAGAAAAATAGAACATGAAAACCTTGAATTAAAAGGAATTATTGTACCGAAAATGATAAATTATAAAGTATTTTTAGGGGCAAGTACTATTAATTGAATGAAAAAAATTTCTATTAATTGAATTAGTGAAACATTTTGAGTTGTGTTACCGTCAAATAAAATGTGGTGTTCATTTATAGAGCCCTTGATGAGATCTACATGGACTCCAATCGAATTGAAAAATGGTAGAAATTGGTCAAATTCATATGATGCATCTCACAGTGGCTGCGTAGCACTACCTTAACATTTTTATAAGGACAACTATAATATTATTCAAATAAGATTTACTACCGAACACACGTTGTTTATCTTTCCATACTCATCTCTCCAAGGACAACTATAGTATTCCCCTTCCATATAATATTTTAGGAATAATACAATACCTATTACCAAACACGTGTTTATCTTTCTAGCTGCATTTTTATGTACTATGTTATCCCTTCTCTCTCACCACATATCTTCTTTCACGACTAGATCCCACCATCAACAATGATACGTACTCACCGGCCATGGTAGGAGGAGAAGGTATTTTTCTGGCAAGCCCTTTGTTCCAACAAACTTAATTATTATTATTATTTGGAATGAAACGATTTTATCAAACTCAAATAAGGGTTATAATAATAAATCAATGTATATAAAATCTTTTATAATAAGAATCAAAAAATTGATTCATAAACTTGAAGATCAAAAAATATTAAAATATCTCAAAGCATAGGCCCCCGTCAACGATCCTAGAAAAAAATATATGAAAGATATATTAGAGTTCTTCAGTTGATCGTTTTTTTACTATCTGAATTGATATTTCAGATTAATTTATCAGATGAGTTTCTGCAAAATTCGATCTGCGATAATAACAAACTCTATATTTAAATCATAAATGATACAAAATATGAATTATAGCCACACTGATTATAAAAAAAAATCAAAACTACCACAGGTCTACATATGAGTTGACTAATAACACTATAAATCTAGATCTAGGTGGAAAACTTCCTTCACAAACAGAAAGATGATTTTAAAAAAAAAAAAAAAGAAAAATAGAATAACTTAAAGAAAAAAGGCACTTGCTAAATTCTTCAAAAATAAAGAGAGAGAAGAGAGTGTCCTTTTACAAACTTAATTTATTCAATTTTTATTTTTTTTTAAATATTCAAAATCTCCATAAAGAAATTTAAGTTCTATTTGACTATACACCTATATCTTGAAGAATAATGTTTTTTTTAAAAAAAAAAAATGAATAAGGGGACATGTCTTTTGGCTTTTCTTTTTTCGCTATCTTAAAATAGGGTAATAGTAATACTCGAAAAAAAAATTAAATTAAATAATCATGACACTAATTTACAGTGCAATTCGTACCTTTAATTTGCATATTGTGGTGGTAAACACCACATGTTGCCGTTATCATTGATCTTTTTTAAAAGTTAAAAGGAAAAGAAAATTATAATAAATGTTGTACAATGTCATATTTTGTCCTATTCCATATTAGGACCAATGAACATATGATTAAAAGATACAACTTTCTGTTATCAAAAAAAAAAAAAAAAAAAAACACTATTCATAAAGTGTCTTATGCTAAAATTTGTTTCAAATGAGAAAATACCTTAATGGTTCTTGATTTTTGAAAGTATTTCACTTTGCCTCAAGATAATTGATTTGGCACATTTTGTCCTAAAATTGATGAAAATAGTCTTGTTTTGTCCTTAAAAAAACATGGAAGACTGCAAAAATATCAAATATATATTAAATATAATAAAGCGATAAAGAATATACAAGAGCTGATCAAAGATGCATACAAGTGACTGAAAATAAAACCAACACAACAATGATAAAGAAGCCTGTTTTGGAAGTAAAGTGAGACTACCTTTGCTAATTTTTGGACAAAATAAGACTATTTCTGTCAGTTTTAGAGCAAAATATTTCAAAGTTAATTATATTAAAATAAAGTGCAACAATCTGCAAAAATCATGAAGCAAAATTTAATTTATCCTACTTCAAATGTTTAAGTTAGTTACAACTTAACGCCGGCAAGAAATTTTTTGAAGCCGCACAAGCAAGATTGCATGAAGTTTGAGATGTAAAAGAATCTTACACATTAATTTTACAATTCGAGATATTATATTAGGTTTTTTTTTTTTTTTTTTTTTCGGTGGGAAAAGTTAACATATAATTGGGATAATATCACTTTTATATTTTGTATTTTAGTATTTTATTCAGTTTGTGCTGTATTTTAGTTATTATTAACATTAAACTTTAAAATTTAATATTTGTTATAAATTTATATACTAATATTAATTTAGAGCAGTTAATTTATCAAGATAATTTAATAAATTTATTATCAAATATGTTTTTATATGGTTTATTTTCAAATTTTTAAACAGTATCTTAGTAAATTTATTGTTCTAAATTAGTGTCAGGTGTAACAGATTCAAAATCTAAATGCTAATGTTGATAAAAACCAAAACACAATATACAATTTGAATAAAGTATTAAAATATAAGATATAAAAGTGATATTATCTTACATAATTTTTTTTTTGAAAGGAAAAATATTATCTTACATAATTAGTTGTTGTAATTTTTAAGGCGTCTTTGAATTGCCGACGTGGTGAGCACTTATACATAATAACTTAAAAGGCCAATTTGATTTCTGACTAAGTTTATATGTAGCAGGCACCATTAATTGCCATTGTACGTTTTTATTCCGAGCAAGAGCCAAGACTGGGGAAAAAAAAATCGAGCAAAAAATGTTCCATTGTATTGTACGTAAGTGACTCCTTCGGTGCACCTTCGAGGTAGGTTCAAAAAAGTTTTGTCGCTTGAATAATATTATTTTAAAATGAAAAAAAAAAAAAGCACACTGGGATATCTTGTCACTTTAACTTTTAGCACTACATCTTGCAAGTAAAGGATTAAGGATTTCTAATTCTCACATTTTAAACTTATTTATTTTATGAGTTATCAGTCATCACATTTACTCTCTTTTTTTCCCCTTTTGAGCTAGATACTAGATAGAGTTGTCCCATGACTTTTTTTTCCCTTTTTTCTTTTAAGGCAATTGTTATCACACTTCACACATTATCAATTTTTTTATATCAATAAACACGCTATTAAAAATGACTTAAAACTTTTACAATAATATATTATAATGCAGGAAAATATTCTTACAATCTACAAGCTCATTCTCCATTTCTATTGCAATTTAGCTAAGAAAATTTTTAACCCAATAAAAGAGGAAAAATAAAAAATTAAATACACCCAAAAACCAATAACAACACTAAAAGGTACATAAAACCATAAATAAGAGTTCAAAACATTATCTATGCATCAGAGTTAAAATAACAGTTCAAAACACTGTTTATGTATCAGACTCTATAAACTAAATATTTTAAGCAAATAAACTTCAGTTATTATAAAAATATCAACCACCATTTGATTTTCTGACAAAACATTGTTCGAGTTTGTTTTTTTAAAATGTATGATAACATAATATTTACCGCAAAGATTAATATTCATTGGTATTAATTATTTTGGAAATGAAAAGTAAACTCATTTAAAATGTGGGACAAAATGATCATACGTCTAAAATCTATAATAATTACTCTCGCACAAAAGGAAGAACTATAAAATAAAACGAAAAAAAAATTCAAAATATTGATAAATTTATAAAATTGTGAGCATACTCTTATGTGTTTTAAAGAATAATGTTAAGTTCTAACCTAAAAGTTATATAGCAATGCTGCTAACTGGGGCTAGCTCAGTTGGTCCAAGGCTTTAGAGATGTGTGTGTGAGTTTGGGGGGGTCAGGAGTTCAAGCCTTGGTAGTGTGTGTGTGTGATGTTTTCCTTTAAATTTGTAGTAAATGGTGGTCATTAGTTAAGCCCCACTTTAATTAAAAAAAAAAAAGTTATATAGCAATGCTAGAATTTTTTATTTTTTTTTACTTTTTTAGTCTCATTGCATGACGTATGATTACACTTAAAATTTTCACATTTTAATAATTAGTATTATAAAACATAGTAGAGTTTACATATCCATCGAAAGAAAAATAGTAATTCTAACAACTCTCAAACAAAAAAAAAAGGAAAAAAAAATTGTTACGTGTGTTTCGTAGTGGCGGGCATTTTTCCAAAATGTTTGTTTGATTAATTTATTTCAATATGATACTGAATACATGAAAAATATATAATAGAAAAAGGGTAGCGATTGTTAATTTTTTGATAATAATAATAGTAAGCGATTGTTAATTTGTTATTAAATGAAAACCCATCCTCACTGAGATTCTACAGACTTGTAGTCTTGCTTGAGCAGTGCTTATTAAATATTTTTTTTAAAAAAAAACAACTTATTGCCGACAGTGACACAGTCACAGGCCAAAGTTATCCCATTTTATTTTACTTGATAATATAATTAAATATAGGATTAAGTTTAATACCATAACATGATATTAATTGTGTGACTTTCTATTAGAAATATTGATGTTATAGTCCTTTCCTTACTGTATGACTATAAGCACGGCAACATCTAAACTCAAATAATAAGTTTGAATAAAACTCGAAAAAAAAAAAAAAACAGTGCTCAATATTGCTCAAACTTAGAGCAACGCCAATAATTAATATGGTTGGTTGCCACTTGATTAGTGGTAAAAATGTTCTCATTTAATAATGCAATAATGAAATCCACCGACTACTGTATAACGTGACATTTTTAATTCGTGCTACTTATTACGAACTGTAATTTTAGTAATATACTAATATTTGATTTATCGACAAAATAGGTGAACCGATTATGCTTCCTGATCAAAAGGGCACGAGTATTGCGTGCGGAACGATTCATGGTGTGGTGCCGGTTGGATCTAAAAACAAGAACTAATTCAGGATTGGCCACGAAAGTCTCATAGTACCCTGGGTTAAATGAATTCTTCCATACTCACAATCTCGATTATTCATGGTTATTATATGACTGCTCACGGTGGTGTTGTTACACAATATTATTTGGAACAACTGCAAATAATATACAACTCAAGATCCTCTCTTTTTGGAAGATAAGAAAGAGATAACAGAGAAAGATGGAGAAAGATTTTCCTCTATGATCATTTTTGCGTTTAGTATATGTAAAAATTTATATAGGGACCAATATTCTCTTAATGTAGAATAGTGGTCAGATAAGTTAAAAATTATGGACACTGTACTTCATCTTAAAGATATCATTTGACAACAAAAAAATATTTGATTTATTATATTCTCTTATTATTCTCATTATGTCAGGATATTTTTGTTTTTAGGTTTATTTCTCATAAACTAATTCTCCAATTAGGTCAGGTTGCATTCCCACTGTGGGTGACTCAATAGGAAAAAAGTCCAATACCAACCATGACTAGCAAGGTAGTTTGTGTTTAAGAGTCGGAGATACCATCCCATTACTAGCAAGGAAGCTTGTGTTTGAGAACAATGCAAGTATATTAGACTAGTTTGTGTTTAAGAGTCGGAGATACCATCCCATTACTAGCAAGGAAGCTTGTGTTTGAGAACAATGCAAGTATATTAGACCACCTCCTAGGAATTTAATTTTCTCTTCGGAAATTTAATTTTTATTTTATTTTACTTCTAATGGAAAAGAAATGATCGGAATTGTTGGGAGAGGAGTGTTAACTCTATTGTGCTGTCTCACTATTTAATATGTAAACTCTACTAATAATATTACAATGTATAATCGTGTCTATACGTAAGAAAAAAAAAACAATTAGCAATTAGACAATAAAGTTAAAAATGGAGTTAAGTTCAAGGAGGAAAAAAAAATGGCATTCATATATAGGGTTAACTAATGCATTCATAATGACAAAAATGATTTATTCAAAAATTTTATCAAAATTATCCTCATCGCCATGTCACTCATCTAAAATTATTTAGATATTTTATTCTCTAACAAATCATAAATTACTTTATTCTACAAGAAATCCTAAACTACTTTTGCCAAAATTGTCACTTGCAACTTGCGAGCCTGTGGCATCCGCTAGCATATTTGATCCTGATCTAACCTTGTGTCTTCGTTTGGCTCTGGTTGAAATATTTGATTGCAATTGAATTTATTTGATCATTAATCGCAACTGACTCGATTGGATAGAAATTAATAGAAAATCTTAGTTTTTATAAATAATTTATTTATTCATTTATTTTTAAGTTCCATAATTTAAAAGGGTCAAAATTAAAAGTGTGAAAAAGATTAAAAAAAAAAAATGAAGCTAGGACTCCATTGGAATCTTGTCCATACTAATTACACGTCACTAGTATTTTTGGCTCCGGATACATGTGATGTCACTAGTTTGACAACAAAGACAAAATTTCGTGGGTCCCAGCTCACGAAAGAGCGCGCGTGCAGTGAAGCCTTGTCCGAAAAGATCTGATCTCACGAGAAAATGCGATATTACAATATCACATGACATGAGACGAGAGAGAGTATTTTGAGCGAGTCAGAAAAAGACGAAAGCGACAGTACAAAAAAGGAATTGGGGGGGTTGGGACGGGGGTGGGGACGACTGGACGTGTGTAGCGAATATTCACTAGATTTGAATTAGTGGTTTCGAATCCGTGACACCCTTTATCACTTGTCCGATCATCCCACGCAATGATAAGCCACTGAGCAGATGGATAGGTACCTGTACTTATCAGAAAATCGCATGAACTGATCACTGATACGTCCGTGGAAAAAGAAAGAAAGAAAGAAGTCTCTGTACAAAATGCATCGAAGATAGCGAGACCAAAGCCTCTTTCTTCCTGCTTTTTCTTTTTTCTCTCTCTTCTTCTTCCTCCTCGTCTTCTTCTTCTTCTACGCAGCCTTTCAAACCCTAGAAATCCTCGAAGTCCGAGCTATAGAATCCTTAAAAATCGCTAAAAAATTTAGGCTTTTTTTTTTTTTTTTTGGGTGGGGTGGAGCTCCGATGTGATATGGAGTGTTGGAGCTGGTGTTGATTTTTGGTTTGGGTTTCTTCTTCGTGCGTTTTGTGTGTATTTTTATGTTTGAATTTCGTGTTTAGCGCTCTCTCTGAGTTTTTTTTTTTTTTTGGGGGAAGTTTGAGGTTTGAGGTCTCGAAAATGACATCGTTGAGCAGAGAATTGGTGTTTCTTATACTCCAGTTCCTCGAAGAGGAGAAGTTTAAGGAGTCCGTACACAAGTAAGCCTAAGTCTTCTTCTCTCTCTCTCTCTCTCTCTGTGTGTGTTTGTTTTGCTTATGTATGACCTGTTTTACGGCCTGGTCAGGGCAGGGGAGGTTGGTAGAAAATGGAGGAAAGTGATTTTTTTTTTTTGGTGGGTTTAATGGAATGAAGAAGATATAGTGTAGTTGAGTTGATTTGAGATATGTAGGTTCTAGATAGTGATTTTTATGAAGTTATATTGTTTTGGGCTTGCTTGTTTGTTTGTTCTTTTTCTTTTTTAATTATTTGGATGAAACTAAATTTTGTTGAGTGCTAAACTTGATTTTGTAAATTAGTTTAGATTGTATTTCTTAAACTGTTGAAAAGGTAGGAAACTTTTGTATAATTTGACCAAACTATGGCATTAGGCTTAGTTAAATGGGTTTTCTTTTTTTTTTTTTTTTTTTTGTTTTATACAGTGTTGGTAACAAACTGTATTATTGGATATTCTAATAATCAAGTCAGAGTTTTAGGAGGTTGGTTGGAGCTTGGGTTTTATTTCGGTAATTTATGACTATAACAGCATTGAGATTGAAATTTTTACTTCTTTTCGTTAGGTTGTGTTGAAATTATTTTGTTCTGAATTAAGTAAGCTGACTTATTTATTCGTAAAATGGAAAATCCTGTATTTTGTAGACTTGAGAAGGAATCAGGGTTTTACTTCAACATGAAGTACTTTGATGAAAAAGTTCTGGCTGGAGAATGGGAAGAAGTTGAGAAGTACTTGTCAGGATTTACCAAAGTTGATGATAACAGATACTCAATGAAGATATTCTTTGAAATAAGGAAGCAGAAATATCTTGAAGCACTTGACCGGTACTAATTGGCTTACTTCAGTTAATATTGAAGCACTCGCTACTTTTGTTCTTGTTGTGGGGGAGTTTAATCTTAGTTTTTTGCGTGGTCATGGTTTTTTTGTAGGCAAGACAAATCAAAGGCTGTTGATATCTTAGTTAATGATTTGAAGGTGTTTTCGACATTTAATGAGGATCTTTACAAGGAAATTACTCAGCTTCTAACTCTTGGCAATTTCAGGTAATCTTTTTCTCGACACTTTTGGTGCTTAAAGAGTAAGTATGTCACCAGTAAGTTGGTTCACCTTGAAATCTATTATGAGAAAGAGTAGCTAGAGAAAAGCAAGTGTAATTTTGGAATTTAAAGAAGACTATATGCTGAGTGATGTTATTGTGGTTTATTTTGTTAAAGAAAATTTATGACCGTTTAGGTATTTAAACTTTAACCAATTTCCTTTTTCTGCAAAATACTAGGGAAAATGAGCAGTTGTCCAAGTATGGAGACACCAAAACAGCTCGCAGCATTATGTTGATAGAGCTTAAGAAACTTATAGAAGCGAATCCCCTTTTCCGTGATAAACTTAATTTCCCTGGTCTGAAGTCGTCAAGATTGCGGACTCTTATCAATCAAAGGTATGCTTAATATTAATATTGGATGAATAAGCAAAAGCTTCCTGTTACTTTCTAGTAGGTTTTTCTATTGGATGAATAAGCAAAAGCTTCCTGTTACTTTCTATTAGGTTTTTTCTATTGGATGAATAAGCAAAAGCTTCCTGTTACTTTCTAATAGTTTTTTTCATAGTAATCTTGCATGGAAGTTGTGTTAAGAGTGATAATTGATTAGAAATCACTTACTGGCTTAGTCTGCACTGTTGGGCTTAAATCCCTTTATTCGGTTGTATGTTTCTTGGTCAATGTCACTATTCATTTAGGTATATGACAAAACCTAGAAATTGATGCATTCATGTTGGTTGAGCGGCACTCTTGTTTGTGGAAATATATTATGCTAGAAGCACTTGTGTTGCCTATATGGAGAATTACTGGATTGCAGTACCCTATGTTTTGTTGCTATGTTTACTTGATCGTATCTTTGTGTCCTGTTGCAAAATATGGTTAGATTTGATAAGAGAGGGATTTTTCTGTATTTTATGGTTTATGATAAAAACTCCTCGTAAAAATCTTGAGGAATTTATTTGTTAAGCATGTTGTTCCTGTTATGCCATCAAAATTATCAAATTATTGTGTAAAGCCAATACTTCTGTAATATATAACATGGAATGTCCTTGCAGTTTGAACTGGCAGCACCAGTTATGCAAGAACCCTAGGCCAAACCCAGATATTAAGACATTATTCCAAGATCATACGTGTGCACCTCCTAATGGTCCCCTTGCACCCACACCTGTCAATCTTCCTGTTGCTGCAGTTGCAAAGCCTGCTGCTTATACCTCACTTGGAGCTCATGGGGTATGGTCTATTGCTTCTCAAAGTCGGTTCTTTAAATACTTCGTCCGATCTGTGAACTTTTTGATGAACTTTTTGACTAAAAGACTGTTCTCTTTATGTGTGTAGCCCTTTCCACCTGCTGCAGCTGCAGCTGCTGCCAATGCGAATGCTTTAGCTGGTTGGATGGCTAATCCCTCTGCCTCTTCATCTGTCCAAGCTGCTGTTGTTACTGCATCTTCCATTCCTGTTCAACAGAATCAAGGTTAGAATTTGAGTTGAACTATGCTACCTAGTTGTTGTATCCATATGAAGGACAAAGAACCTGATTTTAGCTATTTTTATTATAATTTTTTATCATACAATATTATCGAGCATAATATTACTTTACTCCCTGGAACCCTTCCTGCATTTGTTTGTTCTTTCTCCTTTCTTTTGGTTTTGTCATTAAAACCTTGTATATCATTGGCATTTCTTTTTTCCACCTTCGTGGAAGAAGTAGAGCTTGTTGATTTCCCAGCTCTATGGTATCGGAGGCTTCTGGTAGTTGTTTTATTAAGATTTACACCCCGCTTCGGTGGGCTGCACTAGTATTTACTTGAATTGCATGCCTGGAGGTGTAATATTTACTAATCAATTCTGAGGTTTATTTCTGCTATTCATGTATTTATCTCTGTCCATATATATGTTCTAATCTTGCATACTTTGCATTTTGGTAGTTTCAATCTTGAAAAGGCCAAGAACTCCTCCAGCAACACCAGGTATGGTTGATTACCAAAGTCCTGATCACGAGCAACTGATGAAACGACTTCGGCCTGCTCAATCTGTTGAGGAGGTGATGTAAACCATACTTATCTAGATGAGCAGATTTATAATGTTTTATCAAGTTCCCACCTTTGTTTTGCTAAAATCTTTAGAGACTGGTTTGTATGGTATAATTAGTGCTAATACACTACTTGCTGTAATATATAGGTCACATATCCAACACCTCGACGGCAAGCGTCTTGGTCACTGGATGATCTGCCAAGAAATGTTGCTTTTACATTGCATCAAGGATCCAATGTCACGAGCATGGATTTTCATCCTTCTCACCCTAGATTGCTCCTAGGTATGGTGCTTTTTCATCTTGTTTGGCTCATAGTTACTCCTTTTTTTTGATTCACATTCAGCAAATAGGCTATGCTTCACCACTTTCAGTCCCTTCCCTAAAAGGAAGCTGTTCATCTAACTTGTCTGCCTGTTGAGCAGTTGGTTGCAATAATGGAGAAATAACACTCTGGGAACTTGGATCACAAGAGAGAGTGGTTTCAAAGGCATTCAAGATTTGGGATATTTCTTCTTGTTCATTGCCATTTCAGGTCTCCTTATCTTTACTTAAGCCTTTTCTTGTTGTACTTGGGCCTGGTATTCTGCATTTTTGGTAGTGCCTCATCATGATATGGTCTTGCATTGCATTATCAGTCTTGTTGGATACATCCATTTTGGTATTTGAGAATGTTTGGTAGATAATCGTGTTGGAGTCTTACAGTTTAGAATTTATACAGGCTGCTACTATCAAAGATGCACCAATATCTGTTAGTCGTGTCACGTGGAGTCCAGATGGGACTTTCGTGGGTAAGTACATGTAGAAGAATGAATGACAACATGCTTTCAGTTCATTTATGTCTTATTCTATTTCTTTTTATAGGAGTTGCATTTACCAAGCATTTGATTCAACTGTATGCTTATTCTGGACCAAATGATCTACACCAGCATTTAGAGGTGAGGTGCTATTGTAATGATTTATGTTCTATAAATCGGCTTCGTTTTGTAATGTTGTTTGATTTTCCTACTCTATTTGCAGATTGATGCCCATGCTGGTGGCGTGAATGACTTGGCTTTTGCTCATCCAAATAAACAACTATGTGTTGTAACCTGTGGAGATGATAAACTAATTAAGGTAGAATGAGATTTCGTATCAAGATTGATATTATATATGTATTCCACTATCTAAATGAAGTGAAACAGGTGTGGGAAATATCTGGACGAAGTCTCTTTGTCTTTGAAGGTCACGAGGCTCCAGTATATTCTATCTGTCCTCATCACAAGGAAAGCATTCAGGTATCTTTTCAGGAGAAAGCTTCTGGTCTTTTATCTTATGGTACTCTTTGGGAATTGAGTACTTGTGTAGCTTCTTGTTTTCAATTATAAATTTTTTCTTCCGTCACTTAAGATTCTAAATATTTAGGATCAAATCTAGAGAATGATAATGCTCTACCTTTGGCTTGCATTTAGAAACATTCTGATCAAATAAGAATTCACTTTGGCCTGCATGACATTTTAGTTAAAAGATAGCTGCGAAGGTCCTTCTGTTGTATAGTTAACTATAAATTATCTTATAGTAGTGTAAAGAATGAAGTTAGCATTATCTAGCTTTTGGCTAAAAATGACACTTATATTTCTTTTTCAAATCATTTTTTAATTGACAAAGGGACCTTTTAGTCAGTGGCTGTCAGCTAACTGTATTTGGGATTTTCAGAGATATTTGATCCTCCCACCTTTTTCTCGCTTGTTTATAATAAATACCATATTTGCCACTGATTTTCTGCTTGTATTTGTTGGCTTTAGACCCTCTGAACATATATGTATATATGTATATAAACTCAATTGCAGCATCAATCTTAAGCCACCTCTGTTTCAACACCCAATGCACTGGATCTGCACTGCTACCCCATCATTTTCACCAACAATTATGTTTAATTAATTCTAAAATAATGTCAATGCTATTAGAGTCAAAAGTATAACTGCCTTTGGCATCATAATGGCAGCTTTGAGTTGGGTGTAACTTGCATCTGTCTGAAATACATTATTCTAGGAAAGGGATGCTTCTATGATATTTAAGTGTTTAATTTAAATTTTGCAGTTCATATTTTCTACCGCTATTGATGGGAAAATAAAGGCTTGGTTATATGACAATATGGGTTCTAGGGTTGACTATGATGCTCCCGGGCATTGGTGTACTACAATGCTTTACAGTGCTGATGGAACCAGGTAAGAAAGAATTCTGAAAATCATCACCTGACCAGTCGGCTTTAGTTATGGAGGTTGTGACTTCTTGTATGAATTTTTCTTTCCAAGTACGGTGTTGGTGCTGTCTTTTATTAGTTTTCAGTTGTTATTCCTAATAAGTGAGAATTAAGAATTTTGTTACCGTTTCTTTGTTGTTGTTGTGGTATGGTCCTTGTCTTATCATCTTTTGCATCATGTTATTTGATTATGCTATACTATCTTCTTAACTTGTTGACTCTTCCCAGATTGTTTTCTTGCGGAACAAGTAAAGATGGAGACTCTTTTCTAGTTGAGTGGAATGAAAGTGAAGGAGCAATAAAAAGAACATACACTGGTTTTAGAAAGAAGTCATCAACAGGTGTCGTGCAGTTTGACACAACACAAAATCACTTTTTGGCTGCAGGTGAAGATAGCCAGATAAAGTTTTGGGATATGGATAACACCAATGTTCTCACTAGCACAGATGCGGAGGGTGGACTTCCGGTTTGTATTCTGTTATTAATTCTCTATGCTTTGGAGGAATCTAGATATACAAAATTTGAACCTTACATTATTATATTGAATTCTTCAGAGTTTCCCTCGCTTGAGGTTCAATAGGGAAGGAAATCTTCTTGCTGTCACTACAACAGACAATGGGATTAAAATACTTGCTAATGCCATTGGCCTTAAAACTTTGAAAGCTATTGAGTCTACCGCTTTTGAAGGATTAAGAACTCCCTTAGATGCTGGTCCCATCAAGGTTACCTTCTGTCTTTCACTTGGGTTGGTTGGTTTATTTGTTTATTGTTTTTGTTTATATTCATGTGTATAATACTCGATTTATTTTGACGTGTATATAATGACTTGCTCTTGGTGTGTTGACTAGGTCTCTGGCTCATCTGCTATTCCACATGTTAGTCCAGTCAATTGTAAAGTGGAAAGGAGTTCCCCTGTCGGGCCTACTCCAATTATCGTATGTCATCTTAATCTAATTTAATGTTTTTCTTTTTTTGTCTTCATATTTCTTCAATCTGCAAAGTTTTAGGGTGGAGTTTAGTGTATGAAAAACAACCACTTTACACCTTTTTCCCCCTAGGGAGATTATTATTTCTACTTCTTGGAAAACAAAGGTTACTTCTTGTTTGCGTCGAACCCCTTGTAGGGAAGGGACAGATCTTTTGAGTACCTTGAACACGTGCAATTTTAAAGGTACCCATCTTCACAAAAGGAGCCGAGGATTTTAAAAAAATGTGATTATGAGTCATCAATATCTGTGACTGCCTGCAATAATTCCGTTACTGCTATTAGAAAACTGCTTTACTCGTAATGGATTTTCCTTCTTCTTAGTTGTGTTCTCTGCTGGCAAGATTAATTGTCTTTGCTTTCTTTTCAAGAATGGAGTTGATCCTATTGTTAGAGGTGTGGAGAAACCGAGAACTGTTGATGACATAAATGAGAAAGCCAAACCCTGGCAGTTGACTGAAATTCTGGAACCTGGCCAGTGCCGGTTAGTTACCATGCCAGACAGTACCGATACTTCCAGCAAGGTTTGTCTTGTATCTAGTGATCATTTCCTATTGTAAAGTTTGTTTGCTATATGCGATTTTAAGTTGTAGATATATTTTAGGTTGTCAGACTTCTATATACAAACTCTGGTGTCGGCGTTTTGGCTCTTGGGTCAAATGGCGTTCAGAAGCTATGGAAATGGGTCCGAAATGAACAAAATCCAGGTGGAAAGGTATTAGCTTCCCGTGAGAAAGTTATCTGTTTCTTACTTACTTCTAGCTCTGTGAATGCAATATTCTAAAGTCAGCGAGTTTCTACAGGCCACTGCTAGTGGTGTTCCGCAGCACTGGCAACCAAACAGTGGTCTTCTTATGACTAATGATGTCTCAGGTGTGAACCTTGAAGAAGCGGTCCCTTGCATAGCGCTCTCAAAGAATGACTCATATGTAATGTCAGCTTGTGGTGGAAAGGTTTCATTGTTTAACATGATGACATTCAAGGTATGTTTGCACATGCGCATGTCTTGCAATTTTTGTTGAATTTGAGATTGTCTTTTGATCTGTGGTTTTCTTTATAGGTAATGACAACATTTATGTCACCTCCTCCGGCTTCCACCTTCCTAGCCTTCCACCCTCAGGATAATAACATCATAGCCATAGGAATGGAGGATTCAACAATCCACATATACAATGTCAGGGTGGATGAGGTATTGCTACATATAATTTTTTTTTTTCTTTTGCTTCTTTCTTTCTGAATCTGTTACTGATAAAATTAACATCATTTGTTCATTCTTCAGGTGAAATCAAAATTAAAGGGTCACCAGAAGCGGATAAGTGGTTTAGCTTTCTCTACTGTTCTTAACATTCTCGTTTCATCAGGTGCAGATGCTCAAGTAAGTGCCATCCTACTTTAATTTCTTCTCTTGATTAAGAAATTGAAAAAAAATATATGTATATGTGTGAAATATTTTTTGCCTAAAAATTCTTCTTGAAGAGACGTGTGATGTGTATTGTAATTTGTACATTAATCCCAATTGTTGCTTTTATATCTCCCAGTCGAGAAGAAAAACTGTACTACCCTTCATCAGTAGCAAGGTGTAGATTCTGTAACGTTTACTAGTATTACTATGCCTTAGCTAAATTCTGCGATGTTTAATGGTATTAGGATACTACGCATAATTCTCATGGAATGATGGCTTTTGGTTTAGCGTATATCCTTGTTTGTGCAAGCTTCATTTATCAATATCTCCAATCTTCTCTTCTCATATGTCTGATGGTATTGGGGTCTCTTTTGTTTATTCTTGTGCCTTTTCTTTTTTAATTTTTTTTTTTCCGGTCCCTTCCTAGCTTGATGTGGCCTTACATGGCTGGCTAGAGCAGGACGCATGATAGCCCACACACAAAATCATTAGCGCATATGGGAAAAAGGAGGGAAGTATCGGTTGGGGAGTATTGTTTGTCTTGTCAACTGACAACCTTTAGAGTCTAGATTTTATATTCCTAAAGGTCATGTCTAGATTGTATTTTCAAGTGTTTTTCTTGCTGTATTTTGCAACAAATTTTGTATTATGTCTTGGGGGAGAACTTTTTGATCTGTTCTTCTTTAGCTAATAAAAATATTGTGTTCTTTTTGAGAAACATTGTTTATAAGGCCCTGATAACCCATGGCATGTCAATTGAGTTTGGCATTTCCAGTTTTAGTGACTCACGCTTAACTCTGCAGCTTTGTGTGTGGAGCATTGATACATGGGAGAAGAGGAAATCGATAGCGATACAATTGCCTGCTGGAAAAGCACCTGTTGGTGAAACTCGGGTGCAATTCCATTCTGACCAAATTCGTTTGCTTGTAGTTCACGAGACTCAGTTAGCAATATATGATGCCCCCAAGATGGATCGCATCCGACAGGTTGAAGATTTACTGACACTTTTTTACATATATGGGTCGTGGTACCACATCTTTTGATAACAATATCATTGTTGTTCCATTTCAGTGGCTTCCACAAGATGTCATTTCTGCGCCCATATCTTATGCGGCGTTCTCCTGCAACAGTCAGCTCATTTATGCTACCTTCTGTGATGGTAACATTGGGGTATTTGATCCTGATAGCTTGAGACTACGTTGCCGTATTGCACCTTCCGCATACTTCTCCCAAGCTGTCTTGAATGGGTAAGTGGAGAACTCCTGGCATAGGTTCAACTGTTGTTGCTAGTGCTAAGTACATATAATCCTTGTAGCTTCAAAGCATCTTATATTCTTTACAATTTTTCCAAACCTAATTTTGGGAATTTTGTGCATCCTTAACACTTGTTTTCACGAAGGATTCTTCACCTTTTCGTCTTTCATACATTGCTAGCTGTCTTTGCCAGCTCATAATTTGCAATTCTGGAATCTGAAGTGTATCCACATACTATTAAACTAGATTCAACATTTTCTTTCCTCTTTTTCTCCTTTGTCCTTTTTTCTTTGGAAGTTTTTTCACAACTTGGGTCTCTATTGTGTTAATTTTTCCCTCTGAATAAGTCTTTTGGTATATCACTTGTAGGAGTCAAGCTGTTTACCCACTCGTTGTGGCCTCGCATCCACAAGAGCGGAACCAATTTGCAGTTGGGTTAACAGATGGATCTGTGAAAGTAATTGAGCCCGTAGAATCGGAGGGTAAGTGGGGGACATCACCGCCAACGGATAATGGGATACTAAGTGGTAGGACAGGATCTTCATCTACCGCTAGCAACCACACACCTGATCAGATGCAAAGATGAGACTCCCTTTGTTATTATTTGATGGTACAGTCTTGTTGTAATTTTATTAGACTAGAGATTTTAGATTCTCAGTTGCCCTTTCAGTCCCTTATCAAAAAGGTAAGTTTGGACACAAGTGGTTGGTTACATGTCTAGAGAGTTTATCATTATTCCCTCTTGATTTGTTGTAGTCAACTCATAGATGGATATTTCTAACTTTAGTATTCTGTAACTTGAAAACACTTCCTTCTGTATGTATTGATTCTTTGGTGATAAATGCATGTATTTGGTTTTTTAATAACCTTAATCTATTATAGCGACTGGTTGCTTTCGAGTCATTGGAAAAGTAAGTTTAAGTTCTCAAATAATATGCACTTCGTTACTCGTCTTCTCTTGATTTATGCTTCAATACCCTCTTTTTTTTTTTTTTTTTTTCCCCTTTCTGTTTTTGATTTATTTGATTTACTTTCATTCCTTGCGAATTTCTTATGTAAAATATTGTAATAAATTTGATTCCAATGTCTGCTGAAATTGAGAATGGGGATCATTTTAATTTCTTTACGGTTGAAAAGTGAAATAAACACCAATGAAATGGGTCTAGCTCAGTTGGTCTAAGGTTTTAAGGATATGTGTGTGAGTTTGGGGGGAGATCAGGGGTTCAAATCTTGGTAGTGTGTGTATGTGTTTTATTTTCCTTTAAATTTGTAGTAAGTGTTGGTCATTAGTTAAGCTCCTGGAATAGAGTGAGCCGAACTCTCCTGTTCTCTTCTGACGAACCTCGACAATGTGTTCGATGGCAGGTTCCCCCTTCGGGGCGTATCAAACTTAACGTGGATGCCTCCGATCCACAAAGGTGAGAGCTGGGTTGGGTTGGGAGGAGTGTTGAGGGATCATTTGAGTGTGGTTATAGCTTGTTTTTCGAAAAAGATTATAGGGTCTTTTCCATAGATGATGCCGAGGTTCTTGCGGTTCGGGAGGGCCTCCAATTTGCTTTGCAAAATAATTTTCATCCTTCGATTTTGGAGAATGATTCCTTGAAAACGATTCAGACAATTTCGAATAACTATCCTCTTGCACCAAATGGCCCTGTTCTTTCTAACATTCATAAGTTGCTCTATAGTCAATTGTGGTACTTGTCACCATTTGTCCCGTGAGGGAAACAAGGTGGCTCACATGTTGGCAAATGCTGCTTTTCAATTTCCTAGGGATATGTCCTAGGTTTTATCTAGTCCTTTTCTCATTTCAACTTTTGTTCTAAACGATTTTTGTGAATAAAAGTTGCAGTTTTCTTTTGTCAAAAGAAAAAAAAAAATTAAGCCCCACTTTCAAAAAAAGAAAAAAAAAAAACCACCAGTGAAATGGGTTTTTCCTATTCCATTTATTTCCATTTTTTCAGATGGACTTATATCATAGATGAGCAATGTACTTTGATTACTATAATTCGATTGAGAGAAGATATTTCTTTACCACTCTTATGTGAACCCAGTTAAAACATGATAAAACATAGTTCACACTTCTTTATTAAAAAAAAGGGAAAAGAAATACACATAGTTCACTTTGATACAACAAACAAGAGCATAAGCTAACTATCTAACAAGGGTTTACCAATTATTTCAATCTTCATTTGTCCATAAAAATTTCGTAATTTTTCTTTTTGGGGAATATAAGTTCATTTTTTTAAATTCCTATTGAATAAAAAAATTTCATTATATTTATTAAAAAAAATCATTATCTTCAACACAATAACGCTGAGGATGCAACCATCACGAAGTAAACTACTCCACTAAGGCTTCAAAAAAAAAAAAAAACAAAAAAAAAAAACAAAAAAAAACCACCTCCTTTCAATATTAGCATCTTCATTCTATAAAACAAAGGATCTAGTCTTATTGCCTATTAGGGCTCTCCCACGAATTGGTAGATAAGGCTTTTGAGGGTCTATCTCATATTTTAAAGATGTTGGCCTAAATCTCTAGTTTGTCTTGACAGTGATATAAGTCTTTTACTAATAGCCATTTAGCCATAATAAAATCAACAATATGTAACTTTATTGTTTCTTGGTGTCCAAGTTTACCACGTGTATCGTGAGATAATATATGTGGTTTAACAGATGGTTGTTATATCTCAATCATTATCCCAAATTTTTAGTACTAATACATATTGCATAATTATTTCAAATTTTTAATATTAACACATATTTTATGTAAGTCGTCAACATTTAGTGTATTAAAACTTATCACAAATATTTTTAATAATATAAATAATATAAAAAAAAACCACGTTTGGGATTTAGCAAAAAGAATAATCCATATTTTCTCATATATATATATATCAAATAAAACATTCAAATTGTGTTTTTTTATTAAATGGCACGGTTAATATATTTACATATATATATAATGAAAATTAAAATTTGAGTTTATAATAATAAAACATTTCTACCCATCAAATTCGGGTAACATAAATCAGAAAAATTCTAATATTAAAAAATATATATCTACAGTACTATTTATCATTTAATTAAGATCTTGCTATTTCAGTCTTTAAAGACATACTGACTCTATGCCAACTGGGTTTAGCTCAGTTGGTCCAAGGCTTACGGGATGTGTGCCTGAGTTTGGGAGGTCAGGGGTTCAAGTCTTGGTAGTGTGTGTGCGCGTTATTTCCTTTAAATTTGTAGTAAGTGATGGTCATTAGTTAAGCCCACTTTTTTTTTTTAAAAAAAAAGACATACGACTCTATTGCATATTGAATTTCATTAATAAATTTTGTTAAATAAGTTAAATAATTAAATATAGATATCAAATTGTTTCTTTCACGTATAAAGGCTTGCTAACACGTTTTTCCTTTTTTTTTTTAACTTCTATTTTTCATTTAATTTAGATCTTGCTATTTCAATTTTTAAAGACTTACCGACTCTATTCCATATTGAATTTCATTAATAAATTTTGTTAAATAAGCTTAATAATAAAATATAGATATCAAGTTGTTGCATGTGATTTTTAAAAAAAATATTTTCTCAACATGAATATTTTCTTATGGATATAAACTAATTGCACTTAATATTTTCCATCACAACTTCAAAAGTCGATCAATTATGATAGTGAAAATTCAAAAAATGTATGACTAAATAAATACCCACATAATTTATATTCGTATATATAATCTTGTAAGTATACACGTATTGTTTTACCCAGCTAAAATTCAAAGAACATTAAATAATAATTAACTACTCAAATCAGAGTAGTCGTTATATAATGATCCAATTGCTAAAAAATATTTATGAATAGATAAAAAAAAATACAAAAAATACCTACTAGGTTATGACCTATATATATATACACTAGTTACGTTGGCACGTGTCTTTGGCATATGTCCTGTTAAAGTTTTTTTTTTTTTTTGTTAATGGTAAAAAAAATACCCAAAAATTTAAATATCCTGTAATTTAAACTATATAGTTTAGACTCTGAAAAATAATATCTGAATATCTAAAAGTTGATATATTGGATTGACAAAAATAATAATATTATGTTCACGAAAAATATTAATGTCTTTCTATATTAGTAAAAGTAAAAGAAAAATTAGTAGATGCTATCAATTTTACAAATTCTTAATAAATCCTTAATTTCAAATATTATGCAGAGTCTAAAATTTAAAGTGCAAGACACTCTTTTGCCGTTATTATATTTTTTTTTGAAAAAAAAAATATTTATATAAATATATATTCTCTTTTTCTTGCCCAAAAAGGTAAGGGTTTTGTTATCTCCAGTTCCGGTCCCCCAACCGCCTTTGGGTTAGGTTTCTCTCGCTGTGTACTCCAAACCCTAGTTTTTGGGGGGTTTCTCTTTGCTTTCGTTCTGTACACTGGTAATCTTCTCTTATGGCGAACCGTACGGACCCAACGGCTAAGAGCATACGAGGGACGAACCCTCAGAACCTGGTGGAGAAGATCGTACGGTCCAAGATCTACCAGAACACCTACTGGAAGGAGCAGTGTTTTGGGTTGACGGCCGAGACCTTGGTCGATAAAGCCATGGAGCTCGACCACATTGGAGGCACCTATGGCGGAAACCGCAAGCCCACGCCATTCATGTGCCTTATCATGAAGATGCTCCAGATCCAACCCGAGAAGGAGATTGTCATCGAGTTCATCAGGAACGAAGATTACAAGTAAAGTAGAGTAACCTTTATCACTTGTTTATTATGCCACCTGTTTCCGCCATTGTTGAAGGCTTCATCTGGGTTTTTGATTGCAGATATGTACGAGTTCTTGGTGCATTTTATTTTCGTCTTACTGGGTCTGATACCGATGTGTACCAATACCTAGAGCCTCTTTACAATGATTACAGGAAACTTAGGCAAAAATTGCCCGATGGGAGTAAGATAACCATGCCCTTCTCTTGAATTTTCACTTTTGGTACTTTCTCATTGCTGCCCTAGATAGCTAATACTGAAACTTTTTATTCTTTGGTTTCAGAGTTTTCATTGACCCATGTGGATGAGGTTATTGATGAGCTTCTAACAAAGGATTATTCCTGTGACATTGCCATGCCCCGAATTAAGAAAAGGTAAATTTTTTTTTTACTTGAACATGAGCATTCTGTAGTTTGACGGTTTTAGAATAGTGATTTCTTATGCGGAATAGCCGTGTGTTGTTGTTAGCTTGTACAGTATCTTATGATGGTTTGTCTCTGTGCGACCTTTTTCTGTATCAGATGGACTCTTGAGTCACTTGGGACTCTGAAACCTAGAAAAAGTGCTTTGGAAGAAGATTTTGAGGAGGAGGAAGACAAAGAGGAGAATGAACATCTTGATGATGAACTAGATGATGAGGCCCATGAAAAGGTTTAAATGTTTTTCATTTTCAAAAATCCACTCTCTTCCCTCTTCGTCAATTTCTTTAAGTGGCTTTACATTTAGTTTGGATGATTTTTAAGTTTTGGCTAATTAATTGTCCTTGGCAGGATTATTATCGTGGCCGAAGCCCTGTAAGGGACAGAGACAGGGATAGAAGACACGATAGTCACAGATATAGGTAAAAGCATTTCTCCTGTTCCTCTTCTTGATTTTCCATTGATATTTTTTTTTCAGAATAATGCCATCATTTGTTAATTTTAAGCTTGTGTGTTAAGTTAGAAGATTCCTAATGGAACTTAATCATCTATTAAGTTATTTGTGAACTAAATTCACTGTTTTCTTAAGTGTTAATTGTCTCGATGTAATGCATAAGATGCATTTAAATAGGAACTGGTTGAAATGCTCTTGGTCCTTCATTAGCCACTTAGTGAGTGCATTTTTCTTATTGTTGATGAACAAATTTTCTTTTTTCCTTTGCAAGAGTGAAGGTTTAGGATGTACGACGGAAGCTGTTGTCAATTTTAGACAAGTTCGCACTAGTTCACACTAGTATATTAATTAGTTGTTAAAGTCTCCACTTGGCATTTCAGCCCTCTGTGGCTTACCATTGCTTCCTAGAGTAATATCTTATGATCCTGCCAGGTTTCTCTGCACTGACAGTGTGCAGTGAGAAGTATGATGGATCGTACATATTTTTGCAGTGTTGTTGCGTCTCATTAACAATCATGCCCCTCTCATATAGTATTTGACTGCGTGTGATTTTCATATTTTAGATTCTTACCTTTTTTTTTTAGCTCCTTCCCACTGTTCCATACTTCTCTCTTACTTTGAGAATTTGTGCCTCAAATCTGATAGAAGTTCCACCATGATTGAGCTTTCTCAAAGTCATATTATTGTATTCTTTTCTTTTAGCCTGTGAATGAGTCAACAGGGTTTCTGTAGTTATGGAGTCAGGAGTTGATTTTTGAGCGTGTTGTGGGGTGCAATATATCAGCTACTTGCACACTCCAGAGTGGCGTATAAAATTTCATGATAACCGCCTTATAATACCTAATGATTTTGTTGCTCATGTGTTAATTGTGAGATGTGAAAGTATAGGTCGTTGTAGATAAAGTTGATTAAGAAGGTGGTCTGGTAGCTGATATGTCGTCTTCTTGTTTTCTTTTTTGCAGGGATCGAGATTATGATAGAGACTATGATAGAGACTATGATAGGGATCGTGGACGTGGGCGAGATAGAGAGAGGGACAGAGACAGGGATAGGGAACGAGATAGAGATAGGGACAGAGATCGGGATCGAGACCGTGACCGTTATCGCCTTAGAGAAGAAAAGGAGTATGGTCGCGATAGAGATCGAGAAAGGGATTGGGAAGGTAGAGATCGGGAGAGGCGAGATAGGGACCGTGGTCGTCGTCGGAGTCATTCAAGGAGCCGAAGTAGGAGTAGGGATCGCAAGGATCGTGATGGAGGGGATCATCGCAAGAGACATGCCCGTGGTAGCATCAGTCCCAGGAGACGGGATGGAGCCGAGGACAATGGCACTCGGGAAGAACCAAAGAAGAAGAAAGAGAAGAAGGAGAAGAAGGAAAAGAAGGATGATGGGACAGACCATCCAGATCCAGAAATTGCAGAAGCCAACAGGCTCCGAGCATCATTGGGTTTGAAGCCCTTGAAGTAAACGCAAGAGTGCAGGTCGACCATTTTTCAAAGTGTCTGGACTTGTCGACAGTCCCAGTATTTTTATTATATATTCATGTTGCGGTCACTGCAGCAACACATACTTGCGTGTTTCCAGCCAAAAAAGGAAAAACATATACCTAAGGCTTGCTTGTTTCTTCTTTTGTGCTTTGTATAGGTTTTTTAATCAGAGTTTATTTGTTCTTGCTAGTTTTGAGCAGACTATTATGACGGTAATTGTGTTCATGAAAGCTTAATAATTCTCATCTTCTTAGAACTATTTAAGAGGGATGTTTACAAAACGCCTCTCTTTGGTATCCCAATATCTATAACTATACTTGTCATTGTTGTGGGCTCCATGGCAGGACTCACGTGGGTCTATCCCAATATGGACGACCATGATTAGATTCTACAACTACAAATTACTAGCAAACAATGGGCAAATGCAGAGACGTTATTGTTGAATATAATCATATAAATAAGGTGAACAAAGTGCTTTCATTTCATTACAATAAAAATTGGAAATTTGAAACTATAACGAGATAGGAAAGAGCAGAAGCTTGTTGAGGAAGAGTTTCATTGTAATGTGAAATTCATGGAAGCACCTCAGGCTCAGGGTCAGGTCGTAAAATGCCATTTTGATCATACTGTAGAGTACCTGAAATGTTCAATGGCTTGCATTTGCCTCCCATTAGAATCCTCTTCTTGCATAACTCAACACCACTACCAGTTCCATCTCTTTCCTCTGTTACCAACTTCTCAACTCTCAATTTTCTCAGGCTCCCCCGACTCTGCACCGCTCTGCATGAAACTCTAGTCAACTTTCCCGAACGTCCCCGCCTCCCAGTCACCATTACACAACTCGAGACCCCATTTCCATTACCAACCCCAACTTTCTTCTTTGACACAGGTAGAAGCACTTTCCGTGTCAGTTTACACGCCATTGTTGGTGCATTCCATCGCTTCTTCCTCTCCTCCTCCTTAACTGTCGAACCCGAGTTTTCCCGGGAAAATTCCTCTGGATTCTCGCTATCCAAACAGTTGTCAGTACTGCTTCTTCTTCTACTACTAGTCGTATCCCCGGGTGGGTTATGCTGCTGCTTCTTGTTACGGAAGAAGACACCATTGAAAATCGAACCCACTTTGGTGGAGAAAAGAAGCTTTCGGGGTTTGGAAAACGACGTCGTTTTGGTTTTGGTTTTGGTTTTGGGGCTCTCGTCCTTGCAGTTGCTTCGCTCTCCATAATAAAATGGTTTGCGCATGGTGTTGGCGACTAGTTTTGGGATTTTGATCCTTATTTTGGGCTGAGGGATTGTGATGCTTATCAAGTATGAGCTTTTTTGTGTCGTTGAGTCTTGTCGTTGTTGATTTTTGGGGTGCTCCCCTAATGAAATCACACCTCTATGACTACTACCGCTAGTACTTGAGGTTTGTTTTCCTCTCATGTTTTTGTTGTTTGGCTTTCAAGAAAAAATGGTGAGAAAATGGTTTAAGAAGTCATCTTAAGAATGCTGATTTTTAGAGTGAGAGGAAAGAGTGGGGGGAAGGCGTGGCTGGAATTGGGGAGTGGTTCCTCCTTTAGTGGGATTCAATCTATACTTTGGTTCTTTTCCGTTATTATCCCATGTAACGTTCTTATAATATGTTCAAGTGGACTTAGATACGAGGGTAAGAATGTAAGTTAATGAAATGTAGTAGGGTTTATAACGTTCTTATAAGTTACATAAGTTATAGTAGTCGAGATAGTATTTCTCCCCTAAAAAATATAAAAATAAAAATAGGTATTTCAGAGTAGACGCTGGTGATTATTGTTGAATGTTAATTCAGCTCTTTTACTCCAAGAAATTATGTCTGACTCGGTCATACCATTTTTTTTTTTTAGAAGGAAAAAAAACCCAAAATTACAAAATAATTAATCTTCACATCATATGAGCTCCTATGTATATATACACACTAAACTATAGGGGGTATTTAAAAGGTGGTCAAGATTAAAAAAAGAATAATAATAAAAATTAGTAACTAGAAATGTAGTCTAGGAAATAATTATAATTTAAAAATGGAAAACTCAAGTAATGGGTGAAATAAACAATTTATTGAAGCCGTATATAAATCTCATCAATTAATCGACTTCCCAAGTTCTAAGAACCCGGCAATGAATGAATCTTGGACTATGGCTCTGTAGTCTATTCTCAGCAACTCCCTAGATAGTTGTACACCTAGTTTCCTTTTCTCAACATCCTTTAATTTTTGCTTTCTTTTTGCAATATTAGCAACTAAAATTAGGAAGAATACTAGCAACTAATGTGTTTTGACGCATCTCTACTTTTTATACGGTAGCTTACAATAGAATTTGAGACTTATGACTCATCCTACAGAAGACTAGGATGTGTAAACACTAATATTCCTCTTAATAATAACGATCGTTTCTCTCCAATTAAAAGTGTAGATATCTGATATTTCGATTAAAATATTTCCTTCGATGAGCTCCTTTTTTACCCAAAAAGAAGATTATACAATGATACATACTAATTGAAAAAAAATCATGATCACCAACTAAGAATCCTTCACTGAGCCTTATAAGTTATAATAGATCATATGGCTCTCTCTCTCTATAAACGTACATTGAATTCACAAAAAAAGTGCATATATGTTTGTATTTGGCAGGTTTTAAAAGGTTGGGATTCATCACCTTTCTTCAAGACACACCTCATCAACTTTCCCCGGCTTTTCATCCCCACCATGGCTTCAAGGGCGTTGAGTGGTCTAATTCAGTGACAACCATATGTGCCTATACATGACACAAAATTTCTAATAGCTAATACCCTAATAGGCCAAAATTTTGGGACCATTAATGCAGTTTATCATAACTGTGGGGATCTTGATAATGAAGATCATGAAACAAAGATAGTGCTAATAACTTGATAGAATAGTCTTTGCCCCCTAAAGAAGAACATCATAGCGTTACGAGTGAGCTCTTCATCTCATATGAGTTTACCTTTTCTTTTTCTTTTTTTTCCTCTCTCCCTCTTCATGCATGCTTGATTTTGTATGACACTAAAAGGGTTTCGACATAATAATTTGACAAGTCATTTGGCATATAAAAATCTCCTATAGCTTTAGTGTTTGGAATTCTAAGACAGCTAATGGGGCCTTCTGTCTCCCACACCCAAGTGACTTTTGCTATTTATGCCTAATCTTATAGGACTAAATTAAGTTCATATTTTGGCTTTCGAAAATTGTTTATTTATGGGTCCTCTAAGACAATAAGACATTTTAATTTATATTGACTGGCTTAGGTCTTGACAACAAGCCATTTGGGGGAATTTTAGACCCCCCATATGTACTAATGGAGCTTAATGAACAGAACCTATGACGCAGTACTCTTGCCTATAGAACATAGAACTAGTTAAGCCTTTAACTTTTCCGATGTAAAGTAAACCCAAAAAACGTCTCGAGAACTCTAAAGCAAAGTTAAATAATTGCTAAAAGTAGTCACAATGGTGAGGGAAAATGTATATATATATATATGGACACCAATTCGGTAGGTATTTTTTTTTACCTATACATAGGTATCATTTTGGCCAATGAAAATTTATTATGCACATTTTTTTATATTAAAAAGTAAGAGAGAAAAAAAGCATTAATAATGCACATCTTTTCATACATTTCATTATAGTCGTTAAATAACCATTAGATGATGATTCAACGGCTAAAAAAAAAATACCTACACATAGGTAAAAAAAAAATAATACCAACTGGATCAGCAATATATATAAATATATATATATGTATATATATATAAGAATAGTATTTTATTTAAATAACCATGAGATATAGGTTGGCTCATCGCATAAAATGGAGTATTTTGTTACTTACCAATGAACTACTTTCTTAAAGTCCTAGAAATAAAAATGTCACGCGACCTCAAGAAAAGATATAAAAGATGTCACACCTCATCAAAAATTAATAAAAACAATAACATTGCAATCTGATCGAATGCTATGCAAGACTCTATGTTCTGATTAAGGGAAAATATCTTATAAAAGCTAATCCGAGAATAAGTTTATTAAATCATTTTAGTAAATAAATTACTCTAAATTAATGTTAGGATATAAATTTGTAATAAATATTTAACATAAAGATCAATGTTAATAATAATCAAAATATAATGTACAAATGGAATAAAACATTAAAATACAAGATATAAGAGTGATATTAAGGGATAATATCACTTTTATACCCTCTATTTTGACTATTGTACGTTATGACATATAGTGTGTAAGCATTTGTAATTCAAATTGAAAACCTGTGTCCCTCGAAAGTTAATTAGTAAATATTACGGTCAGAAGTACAGGAAAAACAAATGGTCCTACATATAATTAAATACATATATTTATATTTATTTATAACCTCAGAACTCAGAAGTTACTTGATTTGGGAGTTGATGGGGCTCTCATCCCATCCAAAAGCATGGAATCCCTTTTCAGCTTGGCTAAAACATGTGATTTGTCATATTGGAAAGGAACATACCCGGAGAAGTGATTCATATGTCTAATTTGACATGTAACCTAAAATTTCCTGTTCATATATAAAAAAACGTTTAAATGTTTAAATTCATTTCCCTTAAAAAAAAAAGGTATTAGCAAACTCTATTTGGTGAAATTTGTTCAAGTTACTTCTAATTCGAATGTATAGAATAAATAGTGTGTAGACCAATGTAGACTAGTTAGAACTTAGAAGTGTGATATTTTGTACTAATTCTATAATTTTGTTTCGTTTTTTTGTTTTTAGGGATATAATTTTGTTTCTTAAATGTGAGTGTTTTGAGAAGATGATTTCTAACCATTCACTTTTTTTTTTTTTGGTTGTCACTTTTAGAATTTGTTTACCACCAGTACCAGATAATAAAAAAAATCTAGACCTTATGTTTTTTTATATAAATTTTGAAAAATAATATATGTATGTAACAAAAATTAGACAACTTCTTATGATTAGATTTTGTCGCCGAGAGTTAGCCTTTTTGAACATGTTTTGGTAGAAGGTCTTTTGATGGGCCCAGTGGAGCCCACTTGTTGCTAAGATTGGGCTTCAGCCGGCAGCCTTTTGCCCTTAACTGAAACACATGCCGGCATGGCGCTTTTGGGCCCCACCTTAAACCCTTTTGTCCACTCTTCTCCCTGTACTACTACTAACTAACTGACTAAACAAACATTTAAAAAATTAGTCTCCGAACTTGTTTAGCCTCGGATCCGAACCAAATGTTTGAATGTTTCGAACTTTGGAGGGAACTGGCCACTGAATTTACAGTAAAGCCCTTGTAGTTGTTGCTCGCTTTTCACTAACCAAAGACTATAATAAAGTATGGAGTCATCTTCGTTAAAAAAATGGTAATGGTATGGATCATCTGTCATTCAGTCATTTCCTGAAAACTATGTACATTATATTTGGGTTAAACATGTTTGTAGAAGAAGACTATTATCAAACTAATCTATAAAATATTGGAATATGATTATACATGTATATAAATAATAATAATAAAAAGCTTCGTACCCCAATTGGATAGAAAATAAAAGACTTACTTATCAATTGCTTATACTATGGACATTTAATGATTACCCGTCCTTTTAAATTAGTTGACAACTATAGGAACTAATTATCACCTATGAGAATTAGACATATAAATAGAGTCAAATGTTTTTATTCTAATTCAGATGAATAATATTGGTCTATATGCATAATTTGTTTGAGATAGCCTTTACTTTTGGCTTAAAGCATCGAAAGAAGATAAACAAGGGTAACCTTACAATATACTATTTGGAACATTTATATTGATATTAGCATTTTGTCATAAATGGGCACACGAATTAATTTCTAACTGAAATAATAGATAAAATTAGAAGTTAAAAGTTTTTTTAAACCTTATATTTATAAACTCAATTCTGTTACCTTGTTGAAAATTCTTCTTGGAGTGTGGCTCTTTTAAGGAATTCTCCTAGGAAATTATACATATATATATATATACACACACATATACATACACTATTTTTAAGATGAATGAACAGTTTCTAGAAGTAGCCTTAAAGAAAACTTTGCCCAAAAGGCTAATTTTTCTTTCTTTCTTTTTTAAATTGTTGCTCGGTTTCATTTATCTGGTTGGTTATGGATAATATTAGCTGTTTCCTAACTAGTATCACATATTTGGTTTTCTTTCTTTCTTTTTCAGCATAACCAAAGATAGTGGAAAATTCATAACATATATACACTAGTAAGCGGGCTCTTGCAACTTTGGAGCATGCGTGATGTTTTTCCCCTTTTTATTTTCTTTCCCCCTTTTTCCAATATAGTTCTTTCTTCGGAATGTGCTTTTGATAGATGCGTGAATTTACACTCGTAGACCTTTCAATAGCATCCGAACAAAATGCATATACTATATGATTGTATACATGTATATACACACATATTTGTAAGTACAGTATATGTGCATGAAAATTAAAGGTTGCAATAAACAAAATGTTCCCAATTTTTTAAGACTAGGAGTGGCCTAAATCATGAGATGGTGCATAAAATCATGTGCTCCTACTTGCTAAGTCCATGTCATGCTTCTTGGTTGCCCATCATCATCTTTGATGAAGATAAGATGCAGCTCCTCTCTCTGAATTTTCTTTTCATCTTTTGGGGCTATCTATATACTAAATTGGTTTGCTTACCCTCCTTTTGCTTTTTTCTCCTTTTTCTCTTTTTAAATTTAGCTTCTATATATAAAATGTAATGTATCATGAAGAAGAAACAATAGAGCGTTCTTTGCGGAGTACATTAGTGAGTTCAATTATTTCGGAAAAGAAATAAAGAAAACACTAATATTTTTGGAATAAAAGTAAGAAAAAGAATATATATTGGAAAGTTCTCGAGAAAACTACATCTTCCTAAAACTCACTTTTGGCCTAAAAACTAAGAGTGATGATCAATATTGTTTTTTATATGCTTTTTCACAACCTTTTTGGTTAGCTTCATGATTATGACCATAAAACAAATTAAGGCAATTGGTAACTGATTTTTAACAATCTTATTGATCACTATCAAAAAATAAATAAAAAAGACTGATTCTCAAATAATTAAGTGGAAGAATCTATGATAGGTAAACTATATATTATAAACAACTCAAATAGCTTTATCATGATCACTATCATAGCAGGTTTAAATTTGATACAAATTACATTAATAATGTATAAATTCAAACCGTGGCATATCGTGGAGTTTAATTAAGGTACATAAACCCAAAAAAATTAGTTCTTACGATTTGTACTGCGTATAAAATCCAAAGGACTTTCTTGGGGCCTTGCATGATCATTCGAAGCATAAGTTTTATTTGGAGAAATTAATATTTCTTAAGACTATATATGTTTCATCACTTTAATTTTATAGTAACTTTGATCGAGTAAGCTTATAAACTATAGAAAAAATTATGTTTCACAATTATGATTACGGGTTTACCGTTACACATATAAGCAAAGGTACATAGGTATATGCGATGGGAAAATAAAGGGAGTGTGTATGGTACTTAAATATATAGGGAATAAGCATGCCTGCATATCGATTGTTGTTAATGCAAATCTATGACCAATTTATATTAGTGTTTTGACTTCTAACTAATATATAGCTAGCTTTGTAGAACTATTGCACTTATTTGCTTCAGCATGAGTATACTACTATGTTTACTAAAGGAAATTTCATTTGTATAATATTGAGAATATATGCAAACTTAGAAGTAATAGCGTAATACTAGAATTCCACATAAATATATACATTCAGTCATTCACCCAAAAAAAAAATATTATACATAAATAATTTTGTTTACACAGAGCTACTTGCCAAGAAGAATGGCAAGTATACATGAATTAGAACAATTAATGCATACACATCTATATGTGCAAGTATCATTTACGTCGAAGCCATATATATATATTAATTATATATGTTATATATACACATATGTATATATAGAAAATGGTGCTATTATAATTATTAAGAAATATCAAGATCAGGGAAAGGTGGAATGCGTATATAGATGATATAGATCCCGTACTTTATGGTAGAAATTTTACTCCTTTTGAGATTTGAGTACTCATTAATTTGTTAACTGTTACAACCAGCATAGAGAAATCAGGCTGCTAATTATCACTAAACAGTAATCATAGCTAAAATTGCACGTTTGAGGCTAAAATTATGCAGATATCTCTTTTCTTCATCTTTTTACCTTTTCTTTGCCCTCTCTCTATATATACATATATATAATTATATATCAATTTCCCCCCTTTGACCCCTTGAGTTATACTTTCTGATTATATTATAATTCATCTAAAAGGATAGTGCTTATTTATTTATTTATTTATTTGTTCAGGTTGTGTTATGTATCATGGTATTCATGGAGTAATGGGTCATGTTTATTCAATAAATTATTTAGTGCCAAAAGATAACTTGTTCTTATGATTTTATTTATTTATTTATTTATTGCTTGAAACTTGTTCTAATGATTTGAAAAATTATGAGCTGGCTAAAGACCTAGGGATGGGAGTATATGTATTTTATAGGAAGGGGTTTAAAAGGAAAAGATATATGTGTGATTTAGATAGACATAAAGCACGCGCTCTTTGAGTCTTATAAAGTTATAATGCACAGAAGAGGTTAAAGATAACTATACAACATATTGACAACGATGTACCAGTCACTACTTGAGATCAAATTTGGCTTTAGAGTAATTATATGATTAAAAAATAAAAAAGAAACTTGACTAAGTATATTTTTAGAAACCAAAATCTTAGAACTTCAAGTAAGAATATATATAGGAAATCAACGATTTTTTTTTTCATAATTTTTTTCTTTAAAGCTGTTTTCGCATTACATAGATAGACCCTCTACAAACTTCTTTATAATCGTCGAGAGTCGAGGCATACTATATTTATTGAAATATGTAGGAAACTTTTTTGGACTCAGATTCTATAGTATTGGAACACACACACACATATATATATATATATATAGCACACATTTATTAGGATAAAAACAGTATGCAGAAAATATTTAAAAAAAAAAAGAAAGAAAGACGGCTTTTCAACTTTAAAGTTTAGCCTTGAATGATTAGATTTTGACTGATTTGTTTCTTGAAATTGGATATAAAAATGCAGGCAAATAATCTTTTTCTTAGCTTGCATCTTAAAGTTGATGTGTGCTTATCCTATGTTACTCCCCACCAGAGTATGAAAAAGAGTTCTCTTAAAAATAATAATAATAATAATAGTAATAGTAGAAATTTGATGAACTAGTCCATCCAGAGAAAAGGGTTACATATCCTACCCGCTGATTATTAAACAGCCATATATATCAGATAACCAACGGAACCATTTCTATGGATTCTGTAGTTTTGAAAATCTAGATACAAAATATTCTACCAATCTACCTTCGAAAAATGAGAAAGCAAAAAGAGGAGTATATATTATAGTACCAACTACCAACTCTAATCTCACTTTTTTTTTTTATTTACCAAATAAGTTGTAATAATTTTTTAGTTAGAAAATATGTTTCAAAAAGAAAAATATAGACAAAAAATAGTATTATAGATACCAACTACGATCCTAATTTTTATCAACGGAGTTGTCAATCATTTAATTAGAATAGTTGATATTCAATATAAAAGCGAGATTAAAATATACTTATTCTTTATATATAGATAATAAAATGTTTCAATCACAAAGTAAAAATATATCCAAAACAAGTCCAAAAAAATATATACATACAAAGTACAAGTAACTAAAGTAATATGAAATAATACCATTTTTTTCTTTTTTGGAACTTTTGGTGTTTGCTCAAATTATTTTTATTTCCAGATAGATTATTGTTGTTCGAACATTACTACAAATATTAACTCAAATATATATATTTTTTTTACCAACTGAGTTGTTATTATCTAATAACATTTTGTCAGCTCACATGTTTTGAAAGGATGACTTCCCTAAAATCAGTTAAAAAGATAGAAATTATTTAAATGGACAGGTTTTGTTAGTTACCATTTATAAGCTAGAAATAATCAAAGATAAAAGGGACAAAAGGGATAAAAATGTAATTATTCCTTTCCTATTTCATTCTTCGCAATTTTTCTTTTTTATTTTTATTTTTTATAATTAAGCAATTATTCTCTTTTTTAGGGGAAAAAAATTAGCAATGTTGACCCCTTTTTATTTATTAAAAAAAAAAGAGAAAGAAAAGAAAAAAAAGAAAAGAAAAAGAGAATTGTATTCTCTCACACCCGCGAAATAAAAACGGTTAAAAAGCAAAGGCAGGTCCCGTGAGGTCCGGAACTAGGTTCGGACTCCTAACTTTTCTCCGTTATATTTATTATTTTAGAGAAGAGACTCAAACAAAAATCAAAAGCTCCTCAAACCTCAAAAAAACAACACTCCTGAAGAAGAAGAAGAAGAAGAAGAAGAAGAAAGAAAAGGAAAGAAAAGGAATACAAAGTAAAAGAGAGATTTATTTCTCAATCCCCAATTCTCTCTCTCTTTTTTTCTCACATCTCCTCCTAATATTTATTTAAAAGCCTATATAGGAGGGCTGGGCTAGAATCGTTATCTTCAATCTCCTCCATTTCATTCCCACCCCTTTCCTAACAAAACGCTTCTCTCTCTCTCTCTCCCTCTCTTCACCAAAACCATTAACAATAATAATAATAATAATAACAATTCTGAATTCGCGGGAAAATATTTTGCTTCTTATCTTCGATTTCATTTTTGGACTAAAAAAAAAAAGAAAATTGATTTATGTTGTTATGTTGATTGAGTAGAGAGTAGAATTGAAAAATCTCAAGGAGATTATAATGGCAACAGAGCAACTAGTCTTGCCCTTCTCTGTAGCTTCTATCGTCGAGGATGTTCTTCATCAGCATGGCGCTCGTACCAGCCACATTGATTTCGCTTCCAGGAAGGCTGAGGAAGCTTGTATGATCTCTTCTCTTTGGCTCTATTTTTAAATATATATATATATATATATATGCTTATACGTGTTACCATACATTTGAAATATGATCATGGACCTTGAGTTATTATTATTATTTTTTTTTTTTTTTTGGTTTAAATGATCAAATTCTAGTTGCTTGATCATGTGCAAGAGAATGGTTTCGTTTACCTCTACATTAACAAGATTGATTGATTGATTGATTGACTGAATTGAGGCGCGCGGTAGTAGGAGTTAATTTGGTTGGTTTCATATTAAAACTTGTCAGCCTTGAGAAGATACGAGGCGGCTGGATGGTTGAGGAAGACGATCGGGGTTGTTGGGGGTAAAGACTTGCCGGCCGAGCCTTCTGAAGAAGATTTCAGGCTCGGCTTGCGAAGCGGGATCATTCTTTGCAACGTTCTTAACAAGGTTAATCCTGGAGCAGTCCCAAAGGTTATTTCCGCCGCCTTCATTCTGATTTTCTCTCTGCCCCTCTATTTCTTATATATATATATACATATATATATATGCTGTAATAATCAATCGGTTATTTATTTTGTTTTTTTTTTTTTAAAGGTAGTAGAAGGCCCGTCCGATTCCGTGATTATTCCTGATGGAGCAGCTCTTTCTGCATTTCAGTACTTCGAAAACGTTAGAAACTTCCTTGTAGCCGTGGAGGAAATGGGGCTTCCAACATTCGAAGCCTCTGATCTCGAACAGGTCGGTGTTGTAGATTTTTACACGCCAAGAAAATTTCTCTCTTGAGTCTTGTATTGCCGATAGAGCATCTTTGAGATTTCGGTTCGAGATGCTTACATTTTTACATGTCCTGGATTTATAGGGAGGAATGTCCGCGAGAGTCGTGAACTGTGTTCTAGCACTCAAGTCGTATAGTGAATGGAAACGAGGAGGTGGGAGTGGCTCGTGGAAATTTGGTGGAAGTACGAAGCCACCTGCCTTTGGGAGACCCTTTATGCGGAAGAATTCGGAACCGTTTGTGAATTCCTTTTTGAGGACCTTGTCATGGGGGGAGAAGTCCGTAGACAGTTGTTCTAGTAATCAATCTTCTAATGGAGGAGATCTTGGCCATGACCTCAATGAAACAGTAAGCTGAGCCTCATCTTGTACTTTCCGAATTTCGGGTGCCTTTGTCATATGGATAAGAGCATGATAGTTTGCATTATGACTCTCAGGGTACCTCTCGTTCCTTAAATGTGCTAGTCCGTGAAGTCCTTTCGGATAAGAGGCAAGAAGAGATTCCACTTGTAAGAACTCTTGTGCCTTGTTATGTTGATTTTTCTGAGCTGTAGAGGAACTTTTACAAGTCTGCATAGTAGGTAGGCAAGGCAGGTGTCAATTATGAGATACATTGATTCCAGAGTCAACATAACATACATTCACTCCCATCATGGAAGTTTCCAGGGAGTAATTTTGAAGCATTCTTCCTATAAATGGCAACTATAAAATAAAGTTCACCCAGAAAATCATTTTTAGGTCTTTTTGTCGTCGAAGTTTTTGGATTTACTTTCTCTTTCTGGTCTGAGGTATTTTTTTCTTTCAAATTATACATATATATATTTTTTAGTTATAGAGAAATAAATATCTTTTTGCTTGTAACAGATAATAGAATCTATGCTTGGTAAAGTCGTGGAGGAATTTGAGCGTCGATTAGCAAGCCAAAGCGAACTTGTAAGCAGTTGTCTTTCTTCAAGTGATTTTTCTTTTTCAATTAAAACTTCTTTTGACCTTTGAGCCTGACTTATCTTGAAGGTTAAGGTCTAAATTCTAAATGACACTTATGTACTTGCTTTACAAATGCATGTATCGACTAGTATAAGTGTCCGATGCTGAAGAATCAACAGTTAGTTGGGTTTTGGAAGCTTTTTGTTTGTGACATGTTTCCTTCTTGCAACCTAACAGACAAAATCAATTCGAAAAGATTTGGCGTTATCTGGCACAGAGAAGTCACTTGAAAGCCTTGCTTCAGATGATATAGAGGTATAAGCATAGGTTCATTACACAAAGGTCCTAAATGCATTTTACTAAATGTGTCTGGTGTCAAATGTCAGTTTGCTAACCTTTTTTTTTTTCCTTCTTTTCTTAATGCAATTCAATTATGATTACGAATTGCTTTCTGCATAATCGGTTTAACGTTTAGTTTTTCTTCCGAATGATTAAGATGGAAGCAAAAGATGCCAGTCCAACTGAAGAGGAAGTATGTACTCAAATGTACAACCATGAAGAGGGTCCTGACGGCCAGTTTCTGAAGCAGCATATGCTGCTTGAACAACAACAAAGAGATATTCAGGTAATCTGCTACTTATACTGCACTATTGCTATGAATTTTTCTGTTTGGCAATAAAATGAAGATTTCAAGTGTTGTGAATTTTCTGTAGGATTTGAAACATACTCTTCATCATACAAAAGATGGAATGAAGCTCTTACAAATGAAGTACAAGGAGGAGTTCGACAATTTAGGTACTAATTACAGAAAGACTCATAAATTTTTTCATGATTTATGACAAGTGGAATTGCCCGTCCCATAACTGTTTTTCCCCTGATAGGTAAGCACCTGCATAGTCTTGCTTATGCTGCTTCAGGTTACCAGAGAGTCCTTGAAGAAAATCGCAAGTTATACAATCAAGTGCAGGATTTGAGAGGTGAAATCACAGTGGCTTTCTTGAAACTTAAGTTCTAATGTTGGCACAAATTAGCTTTTCCAGAAGGATTAATAGTTTTTAGCTGTGTTTGCTCAGGAAATATTAGAGTGTACTGCCGAGTTAGACCCTTCTTGTCAGGACAAGCAAGTCGTTTGAGTACAGTCGATCACATAGATGAGGGAAATATTACAGTTATCACTCCTGCAAAATATTGCAAAGAGGGACGCAAATCATTCACTTTTAACAAAATTTTTGGTCCTTTTGCAACCCAAGGTAGGCTAGTCTCCAAATAGTTCTACTAATTTTTTTCGTGTTGGTCATAGTCTAATCTATTGCTGTTTCTCATTTCTCCACAGAGGAGGTATTTGCGGACACTCGACCTCTGATTCGCTCAGTACTCGATGGTTACAACGTGTGCATATTTGCTTATGGCCAAACAGGATCCGGAAAAACTTATACTATGGTAAGAAAGAGATTGGACATGCTGCAACTGCAATCAAATTATCTTCATAGCTTTCTTCACTTGAAATTATATTCGAAAAAGCAGAGTCTCACTTTAAATTTGTTTAATTATTTCATCTGCCAATTTAGACTGGACCTAAGGAGCTCACAGAGGAAAGCCAAGGTGTAAACTACAGGGCACTACATGACCTGTTTCTTCTCTCAGAACAGAGAAAAGATACTTTTTTCTATGAAATTTCTGTTCAGATGCTTGAAATCTACAACGAGCAAGTTAGGGATCTCCTTGTAACGGATGGTGCTAATAAAAGATATCCTTTACATACTAAACTATTTTCCTATATCATTATCTATTCTTTGATATTTAAAATATTTCGACTCCTATGTGTTCTTTAACTCCTATATACATTAGAAATCCGGAACAGTTCTCAAAACGGAATTAACGTACCAGATGCAAACCTTGTACCGGTATCAACAACATCCGATGTCTTATATTTGATGAATCTTGGGCAAAAGAATCGTGCAGTGGGTGCTACGGCCATGAATGATCGTAGTAGCCGATCTCATAGGTATGAACCTTAGACCTACTTTGGTTTAAAAGTTGGCAGTTCTCTTTATAATTCTTTCCTTCGGGCTATAAATACCATCATATTTATTTTTGACCTTACCAAACGGTAATGTTTTCCTATTTGCAGCTGCGTGACCGTTCATGTTCAAGGGAAGGACCTAACATCTGGTACTATTCTACGTGGTTGCATGCATCTGGTTGACCTCGCAGGAAGCGAGAGGGTTGACAAATCTGAGGTGACGGGAGACAGATTAAAAGAGGCTCAACATATTAACAAATCTCTGTCTGCCTTAGGGGATGTCATCTCCTCTCTTGCTCAAAAGAATTCTCATGTTCCTTACAGAAACAGTAAACTCACACAACTGCTCCAAGACTCGCTTGGTAAGAACCTGTATCCTATCCTTGAGTCTATTTTGATTTTTCAGAGCTCATTTTCCAATTTATTTTCCTCTACGATCCGTGTTGATGATCCGTTGAAAATTTTTCAGGAGGACAAGCAAAGACGCTTATGTTTGTTCACATTAGCCCAGAGGTTGAAGCTGTAGGAGAAACACTTAGTACCCTGAAATTTGCCGAACGGGTTTCGACTGTTGAGCTCGGTGCTGCACGAGCTAACAAAGATAGTGCAGACGTGAAAGAGCTTAAAGACCAGGTTTCAGTACTGTTTATTTTGAATAATGCATTTCGGTAATGGTTTATGATTATATTTTTCTTTTACATCTTGTATGATGTTTATGCTTATTTCATATTTTTCCTTTTGGTTTAACAGATTGCTAGTCTTAAGGCAGCTCTAGCGAGGAAGGAGGGAGAAAGAGAACATCATCAACACTCTCGATCCTCCAGCCCAGATAGATTTAGAATGAAATCTGCTGGGTCATCCCCTTCACATCCTAGTTGGAGAAGTCTCAAAGACTTTCCCAGTGGTCGCAGGCAACCAATGGAGGATGTTGGTAACATTGAGGTATGAACCAAATACACACTACGTCAACAGAAGCTAATCCACACTAGAGTTCCACTTTGCCAAGCGCATAATTGTCCCATGTCAACTTGTTTACTTCTTCAGTTACTTGCACAATGTTATACACATGGTCTTTGTATGCAAGAAATTTCACTTATATTATGTGTCCTTATATATGTATGTTCAGAACTCTGCATCAAAACTGAAACGGCGAAGTTTGGATCTTCAAGATATCTTAATGCATTCATCTTCTTGGCCATCTGTTGAGAGTACTCCTGATCCAAATGGAAAAGAAGATGATAAGGAATCAGTTTCCAGTGATTGGGTTGACAAGATTATGGTGAACAAACAGGACAGCCTAAGTAGAGAGGAAAATCTAGTCGAATGTTGGGATGTAGACAGCTCACAGTTGTCAGAGATGTTCGGTCAGAGTTTCCTCCCAGATCCTTCAAAGATATATCCGGAGCAACAGTTGAATAACAAGCTCAATGCCAACAAAAAGGAGAGCCACGATTATGATTTACAGAGGAGTAACCGGTATGAGATGGCCACCACCGATGATTCGGATGATCAGCTAGAGGCTGCAACCAGTGATTCTTCTGAGGCAGACATGCTTTGGCAATTAAATCCTCCTAAAACTACGAACATTCCCAATGGCGTGGGAGGTGCACAAGCGAGGACTACCTATCCCAAGCCAGTGAGGAGCACAGAAACCAGGTAAATTTTCAGTACGCATTTGATACAAAAATACTATACATATCTACTTTATTTGTGAGGAAAGTATGACTCACTTGATGCCACATTTTGATACCACTTAAGAATCACTTCAGTTCTATACATTCAAATTCGTTTCTTCACAGTCTTTTCATTAGCAAAATGTTCTGCTTCAGTACTATTGAATGGTCTAAGTAAAAGCTATTGTCTTGTGATTGTCTTAACTAGGAGTTTGATTCCATCCCTTATTCCTTCGCCTTCGCTATCACGGAAGGCACCCAATGGGGTTAGTCAACTCACTCAACCTTCTTACAGGCCTGTGAAGCAGGCTGTTCATGGCCAAGCGAAGCGGAGAACTACAAAGTGAACATATACACACATATTTATATACAAACATATACTGTGATGGGGTTTGCGGGAAGTTGCTCATGGTTCTTTTACAAATGTTATATATATATATATTTTGTGTACTTATTATTTGGTTAGTTAGGAAGAGAAAGTGAGAGAAAAGTAGTGTTTTTCTTTTTTTTTTTTTTTCCCCATTGAAGTGGCAATGATTCTAATTGCCTGAGTTTCTGAGGTGGTGATCATTAGAACCATGATGTTGTTCCCCGTGGCCAGCTTCTGTTTTGTTTATACGTGTGTTAATTTGTGAAAACAACTTTTTACTTTTCTTTTTCCCCTGTATGTGTCCCACGGAAAAAGGAAGAAAAAAATAATTTAGAGAGAACATGGCTTTACAGTTCCATTTCCAATGTTTCTCATTGTTAAACTCTTGAGATGAAATCATTACACATTTAGTAACATGCCATTTCATATTATTATCCTACAGTTGTTTCTAGTACTAATGTGGTAGAGCATGTTATTGGCTTCTTCAATTTTCAATGTTTAATTTTATCATTTACTTGGGCCCTCTCCCTACTGGGATTTTGCTCAAGTCACAACAATGGTTCAGGTGTGGCATGCAAACAATGACTGAAAGAACACTAAACATATTGCGAGTATAGAATATTAAAACTACAATTAAAGATAAGAATGTTAAAAGGGCACTAACATTATTGATATGAACAGTTAAATTTAAAGCATTGATGTAGTTAGTGAATCAGCGTATGCAAAATGTGCATAAGAAGGTGGAACAAAACAAGATAAAAAGTGATAATATATTTTATGTGATTTCTAAAAATGACGGAGTTTTATCCATTTTAACCCTCTTTTACAGCATACGATGAAAAAAAAAACAGTATAAATTATTTACAAAAATATGACTTTCATTTAATGAAAATATTGGAAGTATGAATTTGATCCTGCCTCTCGAAACTCAACCCATAGAAGAACATGGTAGAACACTCTGGTGGACGATGCTCGACCATAATTAAGCATGCTCAAACAGGGTCAAGCGCATAATTGAGCATGGTCAAGTGCTGGCAAAAGTTCTAAGGTGTTTTAGGATTTGTTAGGGAATTGAGTATTTAAATAATTTTATACGTGTAACATGACAATAAGAGTTAGTTTTGACAATATTTATGAATAAGTCCTTTATCACTATGAGGGCATTCATAAACCACAGGACGAAAATTGTAAAAAGCTTATAAAGATAAGATCTTATTTCATTATTTGCATTCGTTTTATTGATTTTTTTTTTTAATTTATGAAGAATAATCAATTTTCACTTACTAATCTTGATGAACTGCATTCACTAATGAGAAATTTGAAAGAAAAATAAAATTCAAAGCTACGGATTATAAATTCCATAGATCCACTATTTTTTGTGCAAAAAAGTGAAAATTCAAAGTTTATTATTATTATTATTATTATTATTTTGTAATTTATCTATATAAGAATTCATCGGTGGCACATTTACTTGCACGAAATGAGAATGCAAGTAATTAAACGATATATTCTTTATTATCGGATGATAAACCTACTTAAAATTTGAAATCTGATTTTTTAGAGTTTCTTTAGCAACATTTACATTTTTTAATTTCCAAAAGTAAAACAAATGATGGAGTCCTCTAGCAATATTTTTGAAGACATCTTCACTTAGAGATGTAACTCTGGGCTGCCAGTCTAGATCCGTCCTGCAACAAGACAGGTCAGTCTGTCCTGATACTATAGATAGGCTGTCCTGATACTATAGATAGGCTGGCCCAATCCGTCTACTATCTATGGGCCGAGTTGGACTATAATATTATAGTCCGCAGGCCGGCCCGGCCCACCAAAATTCATAGGATGACTTGGGCTTGGCCAGGATGGACTAGCCCGAGATAGGCCAACCCATTCTATCCTATGGTGGGCTGTCCCATTCTGGCCCATCATAAGGTCGGCCATTTTGGTCCGTTTTTTTTTTTTTTTTTTTTTGTTCTTTTATTTTTTTTAATTTTTTTTTTTTATAATCTTAAACATTATACTATTGTTTTACTTACTAAACTAATGTTTTGTATTGTCTCACTAAATTTGACTTATAAGATTTTTAATAAAACAGTCATAAATAAAAATTTTGTTAATAGTTTACATAACTATAGAGTTCTATCCATATTAGTTTTTCTAATATTAGTAAATATTTTTTAACACTTAAATTAATTGTAATTGTATGTAAATTATTTAGGATTTCATAAAAAGTAACTTTCAAAATGTCTTTTTTTTTAACTAGAATGTGCTGGCTCATAGTGGACTAGAGTGGACTGGCCCACAATGGGCTATTATAGGTCCTCTTATCCTGGCCCGTGGGCTAGGCCGCCTTGGCGTACGGGCCGGCCTAATCTAGCTCATATATGGGATAACCCATGGAATAAGCTAGGTTACCGTTTTTCTTCAGTGGGCTGGCCTGGACCGGCCGGCGAAAATAATGGGCTAGATCGGACCGGCCGTGACCCGTGATGAGCTTGCCTAAAATAGGTCAGGCTAGGCCGGACGTCCCATTGTTGTATCTCTATCTTCACTTTATATTTTTTTAACTTTAAGATAAAAATTTATGTACTTAAACATTGCCAAAGAAGAAGCCCTAAATCTAAATGTAGGAAAATTTGATTCTGTGGGAGATGTCAAAATGTGTTTCTTAATCGATTCGTGATTACATGGGCAAACTTATTTTTTTTTCTCCTAAGATAATTGATTGAAACAACCTAAAAACTATACCTATACACATATAAGGACATCGAGTTAAAAACTACTATGTATTCTCTTTCAAGTGTTTGCTACACACATTAATGGCATGTTTACTAAAGAGTAATGGGAATGGTATGTGGGGAAATGATTCTATACAAAGGTTTATTAAAATATGCGAAAAGGGAAAATATATGGGGCCCACAGAAAAGAATGGGAATACTTCCCCCACCAACACCCTAAGGAGTCTGATTACCCGTAAACACTCCTTTCTTCTTTTTTAATTATTAAAATTATAAAATACAATTTTACCCAAAAAAATCTATCTACTTTAAATCGTACATGTATTTAAAAGGACAATTTAGTAAATATAACACATTCTCATTACTTTTTTTGGGTTAAGTAAACAAATCAATAGTATTCTAATGAATACGATTCCCATTCCTGTTAGTTTTAAATAAACAATATACTATAAATAATGATTCCTATACCCTTTTATTTTACTCCCATTCATTTTTTCTTTTATTATTTATTCCGATTACAATTACTGCGAAGTAAATGTGCCATAAAAGGTTATATTAACTGACCACAACTTCTAATTATATAGTAAACATTTCGATAGAATAAGAATCCTGTAACTCTTATTCTTGTTTCTTCTTACATCGATTAATATTAATTTATTTATATTCTTGTTTCAGATTTATAAACGTGCAAAACAAATTCAAATTATGGATTCAAGATAAACAACATACCATCATCTTGCAAGGCCACCTAAATTGTTGGATTCTCCTGCCTATTCAACAAATCAATTCCATTAGCCTCAACCTCAAGTTACTCTGCCTAACTCAACAAAGTTTATTATTTTGAATACTCGATAAAGCAAAGATATTAGCTCAAGTTATCATGCTTAACTCAACAAGATTCTACGCGGATCTCATTGCACATATGACCCATGTGCGATCATATATGAGATCCACTTATATTTATGGTTAAGAACATCACTTCAACAACATAATATTTACGATTTAAGCAGATTTCAATTGACCTTATATGATATTATTAGGTTTAGAGGACATTATTTTATTCTTATGTGATTATGATATACAATTTAAGAATAATGTCTCATGTCTCGGATATTACCTGACGTAATATGCGATTTATCTAATTTAGTTTAATATATTGAAACTTATTACAAATACATTTAATAATATTTATTGATTGAAATTTGAATACTCAAAACTCAAATTTCATGTCATGTTGTGTTTAGCAAATGACATAAGAGATAAAATCAATATTTACGATTTATACACAATATTATTATGATCTACAATATTTACGATTTAAGCATATTTCACTACCATATAAGATATTATTATATTTAGAGGACATTCTTATGTAATTATGATATACAATTTAAGAATAATGTCTCAGGTTTCGAATTATCTAATTTAGTTTAATGAATTAAAACTTATTATAAATATATTTAGTAATATTCATTGATTGAAATTTGAATACTGAAAACTCAAATTTCATATATGTTATATGGGATAACTGTAAAAAAATATCCTGAAGTTTGGGTGTTCTGCAATTTAAACCCTGAAATTTGGACTCTGCAAAATAATATCCTGAGATTAAGAATTTCTGAAAATTAATATTCTGGACAGATTTTTTGACCAATTTTAAGAACGAAAAAATAATAATATCCTCCATTAAAACTAGATTAATCCATGTTATTCACCTTAATTTTGAAGATATTGTTGTATTTTATCAGTTAAAAATCAACACATGGTATTAATTTTCAAAAATTCGTAATCTCAAGATATTATTTTGCAAAATCCAAATTTCATGATTTAAATTACAAAACATCCAAATATAAAAATATTTTTTTGCATTTATCCCTATGTTGTATTTAGCAAATGAGATAAGAGATAAAATCTCTAAACATTATTCTTTAAGAACATATTCTAATACACAAAGACATGAAACACCGTCTTTGTTAGGAAGATAAAAAAATCAGAAAACTAAAAAAAAAAAAAAAAAAAAAAAAATAGAACCTAAAGAACATAAGGAAAAAATTTAGGAGATTTTCCCTTTTCATTTTCGTTTGAGAAAATTATTGTGGCTTTCTGACTATTGTGTTATGGTGACTGCAGGTGGTGAAGAAGTTAGGGAGAAGCAGAAGGGGGCCCACAGACATCCACTTGAGTGGGCAACACGCGTCATACTTTGCAGCTGGATATGGATCCCTTACAAAATGAGTGGCAAACACCTAAATGGGTCCCACTGCACATGGCCACGTCAGCATTTAAATTGATATTGTGCGCGAAAATATCCACACATATTTTTAGTGACAAGACGCCCCCACGGCACTAAACTAATGTTGCTGCCAGCCCAACACATAAATAAGTAAAATAATAAACAATAATATTTGTCCTCTAAATTCTAATTCGTTGAAATTGTGATTAGAGATTTCATTCGTAATTATATCTTCTTTATTGTTCCTTATGTTTGTAATAAAAAAGTACATATAAACAAATAGGTAAGTGTATTTTCCATAACTACACTATTTGCCATGGAAAGCTGCTTCTTTTTTTTTTTTTTTTTAATTTGTCATGAAAGCTGTGATTCCTTTTAATAAAATATTATATTAACAATAGATTAAACAACTTCATCAAATATAATGAATGCAACTAAAAGATCTAAAAAAGCATCATACCTAAGAAAAAAAATAACAACATCTAAATCCACAGCAAAAAACAAACAAATTCTAACCATCATTCATTCCTTGAAGGCGAACATCCGTAAACACCACAATAGACTTCTAGTGTCTATCAGTAAATATCACAACAAACCACTAGCGTCTATTAGTAGGCGCAATAGGTAAACGCCACAACAGACCCCTAGCACTCATCAATAAATGTCATAATAGATTCCATAATAGACTTCTGACATAATAGACTTCTGACCCCTAGCACTCATGTAAACGCTATAGCAAACCCCTAGCGCCCATCTATTGATGTCATAATAGACTTCTGACATAATAAATCTTATAGATTTGGCTCTCAAGGATTCAGATTTGGAAGAAAACCCACGAAACACTAATAAAAAACATAAAAATAACAAAAAACATACACAGACTTAAACTCAAATGGGACAAAATAGCCATAAAACTGTATCTATGGTACATAACCTTCATAAAAGCGGAAGAACTTAATACAACAAAAAAATAAAGAAAAGAAAAGAAAAAATCCCTATCGGAGAGAGATCTAAGAGATCTCCCCCTCCAATGGGTTACAAGCTTAAGAAAATCTCAAAATATTACCATAGCTTCAAGACATAAGCTAGGAGAAGAGAGGAGATTCTCAGATTTTTGTTCTTATGAAAACTTTGATTTTTATCCTATGTTGCTAAACAAAATATGTGGCATTAATAAAGGTGCAAAACGAATGGGTTATTTTTCTATTACTATGTTTTGATTCAATCTTAACCCCAAAAAAAGCTGAATAAAGATATTTAAGTTCCCTTTCAAGCAAAATATTCGTATAAGATTATGTCAAGAGGTTTTTTTTTTTTTTGGCTAGAAATATTCCAAAACTAATTATAATAAGGCAACTCTAGACTAACCATACAATTTTGGGGATATTTACAAAACTCCAGGGCTAAGATACAAAAATTGAAAAATTCCGGATTGACTAATTTTTTTGAAAAATTCTGGATTGATTTAGAAAAATATTATTTTTAAAAAATATTATTAGAAAAATAACACTTTTAAAAAATATTTAGAAAATTATCATTTTTCTTTAAATTTGGTATTTTTCAATGGTACACAAGGTAACCAGTTAGGTTACTTAGAGTAACCAATTTAGTTACTTGAAGTAACTATTCAAGTTACCTCAGATAACTCGACTAGTTACCTTAAATATCTCATCAATCAATAAAAAGTGATATTTTTCTAAATACTTTTAAAAATAGTATTTTTATAATTAAATCCGAGATTTTTTAGAATAATTTTAAATTCCGGGATTTTTCAATTTTTTTGAAAAAATATTATAGAAAATCAAATTTCCTCTACAATCTTGTTGCCATAATGTTTTGACATTTAAAGAGGTTGCTGGAATTTGGATGTTGCTAAAAACCAAAATTTCTTTTATTATAAAATAAAAAGAACCAATTGTTTTTTTGTCCTAAAAATAATTATAGAGAAAAGAAAAAAAGAAGAAGAAGAAAAAGAATGCCTTATTTGGGCCGGCTGTCACAATAGTTGGCAGTTGGCTTTATTTCGTATAAGTTGCTTATATATCTTTTTTTAATATTTCATTAATTAATTTGAACAATTTGCTTTAACTTAACCCACCAAATTGTTTGACAACCAAGGCACGCTATTTTCTTCCCCTAATTTTGTGGGTGATTTTTTAGTAGAGAAATTAATCTAATATCTTCAATAGTGCATGACCATCATGATTGATCAAAAGTCAACATCTTTTGATCTACTCTTTTGGACCAAATCAAAACAATTTTTAACTTAGGAGCTAGAACCCCCATATGATTAACCTCATAGATGCCCATTTTCGATTATATCTTGTTTGCAAAATAAAATTGAATTTTTATACATCATGCTATCTTTTTAATCATGTTCAATGGACAACACAAGTTGCATAATTATTATATTAAAAAAATCCAAAAACTAAGATCCTTCTAACATCGCATACAAAATATTTAATATTGCTTAAAAATAATAAATTTAAGAAATTTAACTGCTCCATGAATTATAAAAATATGAAGAAAGAAAACAAATATTGAACTAAACAATCTTTTCGTTTTCAAAACATATCCTTTTATGATAAGAGTTCAGAAAAGCTAAAATTTAATAATATAAAATAAAATACCAAAATAATACGAAAAGCTGTTTTTACTACTTTTCATCCTATATTATATTGTGGACAGCCGTTGATTCGTTCTCCTAAAATGCCATTACACAGATTGAGTACAAACCCAACACACGCAAGGGCATTTGTGTCATTTCAGATACTCCTCAATTACACCGAAGATTAGGACATAAATGTCATTATGAAATTCTTTGCCACCAAATCATACCCCTTTTCCGCGTTTTTTTCTTCTTCATCTTCTTCTCTCTCTCACTCTCTCTCTTCTCTCTCTCTCTCTCTCTAGATTTATCCTCCAATCAAATCATAGAAAAAAGCTGCGATTCTCTTACCTCTCTTTCCCTCACTACTTTCTCTCTCTAAAAGATTTTCTCTTCAGGAGGGTTTTTGAGCAATCGGTGGAGCTTAATTTGCAATGGAGTTGCCTCTGATGCTTTTGGGAACGAAAGATTTGTAGATGCGTTCAATGTACGGTCCTCTTTGCTCGATCTGTGACTGACTCGCTTTGTTCAGCTGTGAGTGTTAGGGTTTCTGAAACTTTCCGCGAAATTTTGTTCGTCATTCTCGCAAATGTTTGTTCTCTCTTGATCTATTTTTTAGCTTTGTTCGAGTTTATACGTATTTTTGTAAAATGGGTTTCAAAGGGCATTGCAATAAAGGTTCGAGAATGAACTGCATTTGGGTTCGAGTATGGGTTTCTTGGATTGTTTTAATGGATTAGGGTTTTCAGGGAAGCTTAATTGTTTGCACATTTTGTTGATCATTATTTGATTGCTAATGGGGTGTGTTCTTTTTGTTCAGATGAGGGTACTTGCAAATTGAGAATAAATGCTCCGAAAAGTACATAGGGTAATAATCAATAAACGTGCTTAAGTTTAGACTCATGGGTGGGAAATCGTGTAAATTGTCGTTGATTTAAAGTGGGTATACTATTTTCTTATGAAGCCGGGAAATGTTGAAATGCAGAGTAACATTGATTTCTTTTCATTTGTAAAGAAGTTCAATGGTATTTGATTTCCTCTGAAGTGTTTTTTGCTTTATCATTCAACTTATCTGCCTAATAGAAAAAAGTTAAATAGATTTGCTAGATATGATTTAGCAGTTTGTATTTTGTTCTACCCATGTACGGTTAAATTGTGAAAGGGCTTTAGTTGATTATTCGGGTAATTGGCGTGGCTGCAGGTTCTCCGAAATGTTGAAACATAGAACAAAATGAGCCAGACAGAAATATCAATGATGAAGCCTTCTCTTGTCCCCCTCGCAACTTTGATTGGTCGTGAGCTTAGGGGTGAGAAGGTTGAGAAACCATTTGTGAAATATGGCCAAGCTGCTTTGGCCAAGAAAGGAGAAGATTATTTTCTGATAAAACCAGATTGCCAGAGGATTCCTGGGAATCCATCGACATCATTTTCTGTTTTTGCGGTATTGTTTCATTCTATATTGCTCTTTGTGAACTAAATATGAAGACAGCTAATCACCCTTCTATTCTACTTTAAGATGAGAAGTTAGAGAAAAAATTTAAATCTTAATAATTTTCAACTGAGCTCAGATGACTTTACCTTTATTCGAACTTGGTTCAATGTAGTTGGACCCCTACGCTCATATAATATATGAAAAATGAAGTGCTTAATTTTTTTTCATTGTATGTTGTTTATGATACCAATTAGGAATTCTTAATTAGCAGATATTTGATGGGCATAATGGTATATCAGCTGCTATCTTTGCAAAAGAGAATTTATTGGATAACGTCTTGAGTGCAATCCCCCAAGGAATTAGTAGGGAAGAGTGGCTTCAAGCACTTCCTCGGGCATTGGTTGCAGGTTTTGTGAAAACTGACATAGAATTTCAGCAGAAAGGCATGTACCAAATTTTCATTCATATACCTCTTGTTACATTTCTTCGTTGTTCCCATCTCATATTTGAATATCACCAACAGGCGAAACTTCAGGGACAACTGTGACATTTGTTGTGATTGATGGGTGGACTGTGACTGTTGCATCTGTTGGGGATTCTCGATGCATATTGGACACTCAAGGAGGTGTAGTTTCTCTCTTGACTGTTGACCACAGGCTGGAAGAAAATGTAGAAGAGAGGGAGCGTGTAACTGCAAGTGGGGGTGAAGTAGGAAGACTCAATGTTTTTGGCGGTAATGAGGTAATACTGTTATTTCTTTATATTTACATTTTCCACACCATAAAGATGTTTTGGAGGGAATTTTTCTCTTTTGGTCACAAACGTTGAATGTTTACATGGTTCCTAGGTTGGCCCACTTCGCTGCTGGCCCGGTGGATTATGCCTTTCAAGGTCAATCGGTGACACAGACGTAGGAGAATTCATTGTTCCCATTCCACATGTTAAGCAAGTGAAGGTGAATTCATATTTTCCTGTTGAAGATGGTTTCATTTTGTTTCTGATAAAACATTGTAATGCAGAAGTACCTTTTCTCATTTATATTTCTTGCATATGCAGCTTTCAAATGCTGGAGGAAGACTAATAATAGCTTCTGATGGAATATGGGATGCACTGTCTTCTGATATGGCGGCAAAATCTTGTCGGGGACTGCCTGCTGAGCTTGCTGCAAAGCTGGTGGTTAAGGTGTTGTCTATGACACTCACTTTTTAGCAACATGCAAGTTATTTATCTTTATTTGTCCTAAAATTTATTTGTTGCATTTTCTAGGAGGCCCTAAGATCAAGGGGTTTGAAGGACGATACAACTTGCCTGGTTGTTGATATAATCCCATCAGACCAGCCTGTCTTGCCTCCAACACCAAGGAAGAGGCAAAATATGCTTTCTTCACTTCTCTTTGGGAAGAAATCCCAAAATCCTGTAAACAAAGCTAAGCTTTCTGCTGTTGGAGTTGTGGAGGAGTTATTTGAAGAGGGTTCTGCGATGCTTGCTGAAAGGTACATTCTCTAATAGTTGCAAAGAGGATGCAACAGATGAATAGAGCAGATGCTACAACTGAAAATATATGTTTTAATCAATATGAAAATGTATGTATTTTCTTATGTTTTGGTCTTATTTGGATGCTTTGAAGCCATGAGTTTAAAAAGGCAGTCTTGTTCATGAAGATTATTTCTTTTCTTCCTTATTCGTAGTTCCTCTGTCCCGTGATGAGTGTGATACATCTATTGTGTAGTTGTGTTAATTCCTCTACTTTACCCCATGAAAATACAGGCTTGGTAAGGATTTTCCTCTGGACGCAAGTTCGGGAATCTTCAGATGTGCAGTCTGCCAAGTGGATCAGCCCCCGGCTGATGGTTTATCGGTGAACTCTGGCCCATTTTTCTCACCAGCATCTAAGCCCTGGGAAGGCCCCTTCCTCTGCACAACTTGTCGGAAAAAGAAAGATGCCATGGAAGGAAAAAGGGCGAGCAGACCCACAATAATCTCGTAGTGATAATCCCCCTGATTCATCATATATATTTTTTACCATGGCGGTGTGAGCATACTTAGGTTGGTAGTCTTCCTTTGCAAGGTGGTGATTATTATAGATGTTTTTTTTGTAAGAAATGAGGTTGAGGTACGAAGGGCCAGTAGCTATTTTGCACTTGTTAAAGAGTTTGTGTGGATTCTGGTTTGTGCTCAGCTGTTGGGACTGACTGACGGAGAAAAGAAGGGTGTCTGATAGATAAAGATATCTTTATGATGGTTTTGATAGCTAACGGCTTGTGTTTGTAAGTAATTTGAAGATTCCATAGTGATATGTTTTGATACAGTAGCTCTTCTATATCCCCCACTTCTTAAGCTAACACCAAATTGCGCCCTTGCCCCTCAGTATTATTTTGTTGGTTCAACGAATATACATTTGATTGGGATACTTGTGGATAAGTTTTTTGCAATTGTCCACGATACCCGGCTAACTTACACTTTTCTTATCATTCTGATTCATGTAACAGGCGTTCAAACTGTAAAGTGTATTGACTTCGTGTTGATTTCTATGTTTTTGGTTCCCGAATCTTACTGTTGCCTGTAATTTTATTCAATTATGGTTGTATAATTTATGGCTTTTCAGTATCTCCTCTTGACTATGGGGTTTACCAATGCACAACTGACAAGTCGTTTTCTCCCGGGGATTTTAGGTTTTATTTGGGTAAAATATGAACTGAAAAAATTCCTACTCGTTTTTTTTATCCTGTTGGGTTAATCAGTTTTGGTTCTATACAACTCCCTAACTCTATTTTGGTCCGACTAAATGGTTCAAACAAGATCTTTGGACTATGTTTTATCATCACATTTTAATCCCCGAGTTATCCAATGTTACAGCTAGCTAGCTACCTTGAATAATCCGTCTCTTTGCAAACCTTTTTTTTCTTCCTTTTATTTCTTTTCAATTTTGGTCCCTGATTTAAGGATTGATCATACTAAGACCAAGGTCTATAACTCAAACTTAATATTAGTTGAATCATGGGAAAACTATTCTTCTTGACAAAGAGTTTAAGCGTGTTGTCACCTCATTGGGTCATCAAATTTCAAACTATTTGCTGTCCGGATAATTTTGAACGTTGGGTTCTCTCCGCCAAATCACTCCATAGGCCAAGTAAGCTGCTTCAAGGCTATACAAATACGAGGCCTCATCGAAATTAATTTGTAACGCGTGGGATTGGCAAGTTGCATCAGCAGGTCATTCTTGTAGTTGTATGAATATATTAAGATCTTGTTTGGCTACGTGAATGGTTTTTTTTTTTTGTTTTCCAATAAAAAGTTCAAGATTTACCAAGACAGTATCAACTACCAAGTTTTCTTAAAAAAGATATGAGAGTGTACAGGATTTCCTACTTAATTTCATTGAACACGTACTGCTACAAAAGCGAACAAGAGGATCTTGACCTTTTTCCCTTGTATTTTTCTTCAATATGGGCTGCATTACATGATATGCAACCCACCAAAGTTTATTCAATAATAATAGAAACCAAAATAAAAATCCAAAACAAGTCTCTAAAACCAACACACTGTTGTTACACACAAGCAAATGGCCAACTTCAAGAAGTGGCCTAGTTCGACCGAAAAAAAAAAAAGAGAAGAAAAGAAAAAAACCATCTAAAGTTTTATTTTTGTTTAATATTTTTGAAGTGAAATTATCAACTTGGCCTTGAGACAGACAAGTGAGCATCTGCATATATTATGATTAGTCCCCTAACATCAGTTAGGAGGCAACCACTGCAGCTCAATGCCATAGTTCCATTGATCAATAGGATCTTCAGGCTTAATATCCACCACAGAAGTGTAAGCAGTACAGCCTCCTGGCCTGACCCTGATGAAATGTGAAGTCATGCTTGAATCTTTCAAGTAATGGCAACAAAGGCTACTCTTACAACCACTACCCTCCTCCTTTTCATTCTCAAACTGCCTACAAAAGCTGTTGAAAGAACAATTAAGCGGAGAGCGGAGAAGGGCAGCTGTACAGTTGAGCAAGAGGACAGTGTTGTGTGTTGATATGTTGAAAGGTGATCTCTCATCAAGCCTTAGACCCCCCTGAGGGAAATCAGAAGAGTAACATGTGTCTTCCAGGATCATAGGTGGCCTAATGATGAGCTTTTGAGTAGTTGGGTTAATGCTCAGAATTTTGTAGTGAAAGCCTTCAGCTGAGGGGAACTCTAGGTTCCCATTGTTGCAGCTGACCTTGTATCTAAGGTCACCACAGTTATCATCAGTGCTAAAAGGGTAAGGAACTTCAAAGTTCCCACATTTTGGGCAAGTAATATAATTGAAGGCCGAGACACGAGAGACTAAGATGAACACCAAAAGTATCATAACCATTTTAACTTTTGTGTCCATTATGAAGACAGAGTTCAAAAAAGAACACTAGAGTGAAGCAAGGAATATGGTATGTGATAGGTGTCTATTTATAGCAAAATCATGTGCTACTCTTTATGTAAAATTATGGACAGTGAAATAGTAAAATAGAGTTATGAGTTTGAACTAGTGTCTCTTCTGTGCATAACAACTAATCTGAGGCATCAGCTAAATGGTGGCAACACACACACACCTGTCAGTGTATGGACTACATAGAAAATGTCAATAAACAACATCCAATATCAAATGTCCCAATTATTAAAGAATAAAGAATTATTGATTTTAGATGACTCCCATGAATCTTGAAGCTAATTAGCTAGATTCAGCTAAATGGTTTAAAATGTACCAAATCACAGAATCTGGTAGTATTAATGTAATAGATTTGCCTCTACCTGGCATCCAAATCATATTATTACTAGTACTACTGTACTAGAGAGGCTGATAGGCTTGGTCATTTGAAAAATACTAGAAAGACAGTTACCGGATATGAAAAGAAAACAGAAAGTATGATCCAAAGACCAAGCTAATCTAGTCTTGTTATACTAGACACGTGTCAAAACTGTCAAAAGGGCGTAAAAGAACAGCCAAACCTCTAATGAATTTAATGAAAAACTCAATGCAAAGAAGGAGCATACTGTGTAAAAGGTTCATAGAAATTCTCTTAAGGAGACAAGAGCTGGTCAACCAGTCTCCACTATGAGAAAAAAATAATCATGCAATGGATTCATCATTAGTGTTCTTTAAGCCGACACGTATCAAGGACATTTGGCTTTAAAAAATTTGGCGTACCAATCCCACTTTCCTTGTTTAGAACTTTTAAACAGCACTTGCTCTCCCATTTCCTGAAGTGGTCTCAATAGAAATAATAAAAACCTTGGTTCACTATATATTCTTCCCAAAATATATATATATATATATATATATATATATATAGGGGGAAAAAAGTTACATAGTTAGAGGGGTTGTACTCGGGAAACCTCGGGGTGACTCTGCGTACCTATATGGTAATATAGATTCAGATACTTCTAGGGTGGTCTGAATCATTTTCGAATTGGATCGCCGATATATCCACAACCTCGGTGTGACTTTGCGTACTATATGGTTTATGGATCCATATAATCACCGGGTGGCTTTGCATACTAACGTGGTCTATAGATCCTTCGCGAGATGGAAGGCTGATATATCCCTTCTACCACAACTCGAAGTAGTTCATTATGTTTGTAACTATTATCAAATAGCTAAAGTTCAAATGATGGAATAAAAACTGTAAATTTCATGTTATTGGGTATTGAATCATTGATGAGGACACTTGTCACTTAATGTGGAGATTAATTGTTACAACGTAGATATGGCCACAGTATGTTCCTCAGTTGAAGATCTATAGATAGTGCACGTTTAGAACGTCATAGTCATATACAAGAAGCAAAATAATCAGACCAAAATTGATCGTGTGTTGTCGACCTATAATAAGCTAAGTCATACAAAATTGATCTTAAATTAGGAGAAACCAAGTTGAATATACTTAAAACAGTGATAGTGACATTCAACGTAGTAGGAATTTACACATACCTCAAAATAACATAACTATTATAAAGTTTAGAAAAAGTGAAATATTCCTCGACCCCACCAAACCAGACACAACATAGAACACTGAATTGTAAATCACAATATAGCAGTGCCATAAAGCATCAATAAGATTTGAATAAGGACGTGTCAGTCACCAGCTCTAAGGGTCACTAACAGAAAATTCTTCTTAAATGGTTAGTGAAACATGTGGATTGTACGATGAAAACAAAATCAAAAAAATATGAAGAAGTGAAGCAAATTTTAGTACGCATCAAAGTGCCAGTATAGACCCAACTAGAAATTTTGTATGGTTGATTGATTTAAGAAGAAATATTTTAGTTAAAATGAAAGTCAACTTACAGATTAAAAGAGCTAAAGTAAGTGCCTTTAAAGCCCTAATAATCAATTTCAGATCCGGCAACTTGGAGGTAATATTATAAAACCAGAAATTTAAGGATCACTATGAAACCTATTTAAAAAAAATAAAGGCATTATGGGGCAAGATGATGAATTTTCTTGAATGAATCCTCTTCATGCAAAAGCCTTGAATGTTAGTATAGTGTATACAGATCTACCTTTCAATTAGGACCTTTGCTTTGCTAGGTAACCAGCAATGAAAGAAGACTCGAATAAAGTTCACAAGTTGAATTTCCAAAACAACTGGTGAGATTGTTTCTTTGAATAATTGAATCAGCAAGTTTCTCAGTATTATTGATATGCTAAAACGGTTGATTTTTTAAAATAATTTATGCTATTATCAAATACAACTCAAACGTCCAAACGCATTACGACCTTTTATCAAAGAGTTCAACTTTATTGAGGTGAATTTTATAGTGATTCAACTTAAATACAAGATTATGATGCGTCATTTGCGTTTGACAACAGCAGATCTCTCCGTAATATTTAATGAAAAAAGAAAACTCATTTTTTTCCCTTTCCCAATGTGAGAATTCGTTAAAAATAAATACATTCATAGAAACATATATATATATATATATATATACATACACAAAAATATGGCCACAAATGTAGTCCTCTCGACGGGACCAATTTCATCTATGATTTGACCAACACCTATCACATTTTAAACCAACACAGAGATTTAGCCAATACAAACCACATTTTAAACTAACACGGATTGGATAAAACGTGATTTGCATTGGCTAAAATATAAATGAGACCAATCCCGTCAAAAGGAGTACATCTTACCTCTACAAATATATAAATATATATAAACATATATATTCAATGCCTTAAGAACTTGCTACTTTCAAAAAATAAGTAATATGAGTACCTCTTGTATCCTAATAAAGGATTCCCACCAAATTCCTTAATTTTGAAGAACGCTTTTCAGGGACAATGGACTTTGGTAAACGTTTAAAAGTTTGTTGAACAGTCCAATTCAACGATGTTTCACCGCAAGCAAAATAAATAAATAAATAAAAGAGTTCGATTATATGCGCTATTACAAAACTAAGAACTCGGCTTTACACCGTATACAAGGTCTTGTTCAAATACGTAGAGCAATGTTTAGGATTTAGATTTTAGCCCATAAAGTACACAAAGGTATGGAATTGAATAGAACTTTACACAGAGGTCCATCCCGGACGCTTGCGGTTAAAACTGGTAAATACAAAATGGAGATCCCATTATCTTCCAAGTCCTAAAGTTCAGGATTTTGGTGAAGTTCATTTAATAATAAACCGTTCATTCATTCATTTGAAAAAAAAAAAAAAAAAAAAGATTATAGCTCATTCATTGTGAATTTCACAAACCTACGGAGTATTGAATGAATTTGTTTCTTTAAAAAGCAAATAAATACTGAACTGTAACTAATTTTATCAGCCTTACCCCTAAAAAAGTAAAAAACAGAAGATGAATAAGAATAATTAGGAAAGTAGACACAATAGCATTCCTTGCAAAGCAGATAACTGTGTTAAAAACTTAGAAGGTTATGAACAGAACAATTATAGAATCTTGAGCATCCATCTGCACCTGATCACAGCTGAACTAGCTAAGATAAATATGTATTTAACATTTTCAAATCTTGAGCACCAGTATGCACCTAATTACAGCTGAGCATCTAAGATACAAAAAAAAATAAATGCATCGATTTTCTCAAGGCCAAGATTTCAATATTGCTCTGGTTGATTCTAAAGCTAAAACAGTCCCTCTCCTGCCAGTAAATGATGGGCACGTATATCAATATATTATGATAAAATATGGTACCTTATTAAAGTTCGTTCCATCATTCACAAAATTAAAATTTCAGAAGAGAAACTTACGTAAATCATCCAAGGAAATACTGCTGACACTTTCTCCAGTCCTTATGAGGCGAATCATCCCTGAAAGATGAATTAAACAGCAGCGGCGTAAAGAGGTTTTACTATATAATAAGTATACATTGAATACAAGTAATTGGCTTTTTTTTCCCATCTATAAGCTATAACTTTCCTCCTTATTCTGAGTTTGTCGGTAGGGGAGGGTTGTTGAGCTTTTTTTAGGCAAGGTATTTATTCACATACCAGGACTTCTATATCAATGGACAGCCACAGCATCCACAAACATAAATTTCTTATAGTTGCATACATCCATATACACAAATTTACAAACGTGAGAACTTCATTATGATTTCATAGTGATGGATGGATGACAGGGTTAAAAAAATACATCAAGGAGCATATTATACATCCATAGCTCACAAAGTTAGAAACTCGAAAACCTCAATAAGCTGTGCCTCCCCACAAACACCAAAAATAATCAAAAGAAGAGGAGAATTAGCTCATAACCAGAATCTCAAGCAACACTATTTATCATCCTATCCTAGTGCAACGAGATAGAACACATAAATTGGATAATAGAACAATTTTTTCAAAAAAAATTTACGAAAGAGATACTATTCTTTGGCATACCATCACGGCGAACACATATCTCGGCAATGTATTTGACTTCACCATTGATGCTGTCATTGTAAACTCTCGTTTCAATGTCTCCCTCAACATAAACGGGAGAGCTGCATTTAAACTTCAAATGTTAGATAAACAATATAAAGAAATTTTAACGTATCCTTTTCTTTTTTCTGTTTGGTTGAAAATATAATATACTAGGAAATGGACATGTACTTCTTAACAATCTTTTGAACAGCATAAGTCCCAAGGACATCATTATGCACAGCAATTCGGTGCCATTGAGCAGGTCTTGGCAAGCCCTTTTCTGGAACTGTTCTTTGGTCAAACATGCCTCCTGTCCCAACTGTAAAGATGGTTATAAGCCGGCCATTCCTTAATATCTTCTGCACAGGAGCTTGCCCAACTTTTCCACAAATTATTGCCTGTATGGTTTCACAAGTGTCAGAATTAAATTTCAGAAAGAACATATGAATATGATAACCGACCATCTGATTACCCAAATATCTAAGTGAGAAAATTTTTAAATGTACAAAAAGATTCATTGTTTAAAACAGTATAAAAGAAGATGAAATGCAGTCAATATTATCTGATCATGACATCCCAATTTTATCATTAATTGCATTTTTATTGAGGTCCCAATCTTAAGTCTTAAGCTCATATTCAAACAGCCAAATAGAATCCTATCGAGCCATTCAATATACATACAAACAACCCAATAACCCACCATTGTAGATCTTAACTGAAGACTCGAATCAAATACCTTATGTACACCACGGAAAAGCCAACCTTTACCGGGATCCACTCCTTGAGGTTGCAATCCTGCTGGTTTCTCACCAAGTACGTCATCATACTCTTCCTCCAGTTCATCAGCCTTCCCATCCTTATTTTGGTCAGATGACTCAGTGGAGAACCACAACTTTGAGCTTCTTTGAGAACCCACCGCTAGAATCAAGACAAGATCACCATAAGTAATCGAAAAACTAATGCAAAGATTACCAAGAAATACACAAAATGTACTATACTGTAAGGAATTTTCAGTTGCTCATCATCTGTTCGACAAAATTCCTCTTAGAAAAAAAAAAAAACATAATATCATCTCATTAAACCTACAAAATCACGATGTTTAAATCTTTTTTGAACTGTACCCATTAAGTATCCACCTCTGAAGCACACCATCACTAAACTATGCAACAAAATTAACCACCAAATCCATCTTACTATGCAGGAAAAATATTTGCCCATATAAAATATTAATCTAAACAATGTTTCTGAACTGAAACCAGAGAAACCCAGATTCTGAAAAATACAATCACACTAAGCTAATATCAACCAATTAACCTGTAGATATTATATACTTATAGAGGTGTATATACACACTTTTAGAGGGGGAAAAAAAAGAGTACCTAGTGAGGATCTGGGCGAAGTATGAACAGAGATTCTCAAGTATTTGCTGAGTCTCCCGGCAAAAGCACTCATTTTGATCTAAAAACCAGAATGTGAAAGGGGGGAGAGAGGGAGAGAGAGAGGACTTGGCACTTGGTAGGTTAGGGTACATGGAGGGTTTTAGAGGAAATCGATGCGGACGGTTGTTGAGCTGGGTAACCCGGTTCGTAATTCGAGAAATTATGTACAATGCCCTTGAACAACTATTGGGCTTCGTAATGGGCCAAACACCTATTAATACGTGAGTATTTAGGGGCTTATAGAAATATGACCAAATTTTGGGCTTAATTTCAGTAAATGTCCCTTTGTCAAAAGTTATAACAAAATGTCCGGTATATATGTATATATACCAAGTGTAAAATTTTATATACCAAATATAAAAAATTATATACCCAGTGCATTTCAGAACAGTAACTAAAATTGGTAGATCTGTGTATCTACCAAGTGTAAATATATATCTACCTGGACATTTAGCTATAAAATTTTAAAAATGGACATCTACTTAATCAAATTTAAAATTTTGGTCATCCACCTAAATTTCTCGAGTATTTATAGGATATGGCCGTTTTTTCAGATGATTTTAAAACAACGGCCTTTTATTACACCTCTATAATAAATGACCGTTTCATAATTTTATTTTGATAAATAACCGTTTTTTTAAGTTGATCTCTTTTTTACAGACTATATCAATTTTTTTATGAAATAAATCAATTTTTTTAAAAAATAAATCAATTTTCATAAAAATAGATCAACATATTTTGGTATAAAAAATATAGAAAATGGTCATTTTGTAAATAATTTTCAAAACATCGGCACTTTTTTAACAATATTTGAAAATGGTCATTTTGCAAATTGTGGTCCAAAATTCGGCTATTTTAAAAAGCCCTTAATACTTGGGTTTCTAACACTTTTACCTATAAAAACTAATGGGTTTTCTTCACATATACTGTCAAAAATAAAAAATATTACCTAAATACGGTACATGGGAAAAAAATTACTTTCCATACTGCATAGAGTTAGTATTTTTTAAAAAAAAATTGAGAATAAAAAAGGCAGTGGTATTGTTGTAAATAAAGCCATCTTTTTAGTAGCAGGTTTTTATTCTAAAAAGTTGAGAAATATTAACGAAAATCTTTCTGGCTTAGTGGTGGGGCTTCGTTTACCATTAACCCATCTGACCCAAGTTCAATTCCCTCCTATCTAACCATTTTTTTTTCATTTTTAAATTTTTTTCACTCATTTCTATTTTTTTCCCTCATTAATCTTAATCCTCCCTTTCATTTTTAAAAATCTTTTCCCCTTTTTCTAAATTTCTTTTTTCCATTCACCGTTAAAAAAAAAAAAAAAACAAAGAGATTTAAATTCTTTTTTCTATTTTTCTAATTAGTTACCACTAACCAACTAGTTACTTGTTACTTTAGTTGTCAGTTACTAATGACCAATCGACTTACTAATTACTAATTCAGTTATGGGTTACTAGAGTATTACCAAGATTAATAACTAGATTAGTTATTATATTGATTACTAGTATCTAGTCACCACTACTAATTTGGTTAATGGTTTTTTGGTTACTAGTTATTGTTAGGTCTCTTTTTTAGATATGACTGAATTAAATAATTTAACCAATTATTTAATTATATTGTAATATGAAGGATAGTCGTTGTAAAAGTGAAAAAGCAAAAATGACACACAAATTTTTTTACTTGGTTCAGTTATCTCCTAATAACCTACATCCAAGGGGCTACGCCCAGAGAATAAACATTATTTGTAAAGTTTAGAATGAATATAAACACCAATTTGACTTATACAATAAAAAGACTCTCTTTTTTGATTGTCGCAATGTAGATGTATTCCTTCACCAATGTGTCTAGCGAGCACCACTCATCTTTGGTTTGACCTCGTACTTCTGAAATCTCTTTAGAGTCTTGAAGTCGATTTTCTCCAAAAAATTTTATGTTCTTCCTCCCGACGAACACTCACAATCAAGCTCTCTTGACCTTGTCTGATCCTTCACTTGTGAACTCCTTTTATAGCTATATATTAATCTTCTCCCAAAGATATTCAGCACCTTTCCTAAAGTATTGTATTACATGAATAAGACTACTCCTAAGTCTAAGAAAATGGCTAAAAGAAAAATCTTTCTATTACGCTCAATAGCCGAAATATAATATGTGCTATTTACCTAAAGCTACTTTTGAGTGGCCTTTAAATAAAGAGAGCAAGTCTTCACATGTTTTGTGCTCTCTATCTAAAGCTACTCTTGAGTGGCCTTTAAATAGAGAGAGCAAGTTTTCATACATTAAGGATCTACAAAATAACAATTAAAAGCATTTAAAGTTGATTAGAAGACTTGCAAGATCATCTAAGTTCGTTACCAAACTTAGAAAACTAATCTGGAAATTAATTGTTGATTTTGTCCACGTATTGCAACATGATCTATCAACACAGTCATGTTGGAACAGAAAAAGAAACTTCTAGATTTCTTTCCTGAAACAAAACAGTCAGTTACTCAAACTTTTTTTACAGCTTGCATGACGAATTAGAGTAACTTTAAATAATGAGAATCAGCATAAATAAGTTAAAGAAACTTCCAATAAAGATATTCACCTAAAATATTCATTTAAAAGAATTTTCCTAATGAAATATAGACAAATACTCAGAATTATTTTTGGTAAGAGACTCTTACCCATTCTTATACAATGGAATCTGTCCATAAACATGATTGACATACAAGATTAATAAATAAACAGATAATAATCAGATTATTGAATATATTTGTAAATAAATAATATCTTATAGAGTAAATACCACATTAACTATTTCCTAAACAAATATTTAATCACTAATAATCAATGATCCGATTTTTATAATTAACAATCACACATTTCGTGACCTAAAAGCATACAATAGGCAGATGCTGAAAAATCTAATAAGATCAAATATTTAGTCGCATATTGTAACATAAGCAACATGAAGATTGCCAACAGATTTTGATCTTTCAGTTATCACTACCAATTCGACTATGGGTTTCTGGTTACCACTATTTGTAATGCCCTAAGTCTCACATCGGGTATGTTGTGAGAAGATCATGGGTATTTAAATGGTGGTCTGTGAGCCCAAAAGTACCTTCAAGCTATCACTTTTGGGTACGGCCCAATGGTGTTATATTTGGAATCAGAGCCGACCAAATCCATATCTGTGTGGGCCTTGGAAGGCTACCACGGTTTAGAATCGTGGTGAATATGAGCCCCGCCCATAGAGGTTATATGTAGGCTATTGAATGTGGACCCCGTAATGAGGAAGCTATGCCCTTAACGGGGGGAGATTGTAACGCCTCAAGTCTCACATCGGGTATATTGTGGGAAGATTATGGGTATTTAAATGGTGGTCTGTGAACCCAAAAGTACCTTTAAGCTAGTACTTTTAGGTGAGGCCACGCGCTCCACTTCCGAAGACATATGCCGCATACCTAAAAGGTAAAGTCTCATAGGCATACAAGGCATCTATCTATAATCTTCAATAATAAAAGATAATTAAACTCCAATAAGTAATCATAAATTATGTAAAATTCAATAATACTTATTATTCTCTAATATTCGAAATCAACTATACAAGATATAAATTGTAATCTAATAATTCATAATAATCAACATTTTGAATTCTCAAATTTACTCAACAAAGATGAATGATTTTCTCTCTTCTAATTAAGAACTTTAATGCATTCCAATCACTACTAAACAAGTTTTTTGTTAACTTCGTAACTGACGATCCTTAAAACCTAGGGGGAAAAATAAAAGGGTGAGCTCGATAGCACAGTAAGTAACTAGTAACCTTAACTATCTGGATCAAGTATATATCCTTTTAAAATATTCAATAATATATTTCAAAATAAAATTAATTTTAGAATATAATAATTTTTAAGATAATCAAATGAGATTCTTTAGAAAGTCACTTTAACAAAAACATGAAATAAGTTTTCAAAATTTGTCGTTTCATTCTTATTCGATAATTAGTAACACTTTCAAATCACTTCTCAACAGTTTTTGGCAACTATGACTATATTTAACCCGTGTGACTAGGTCCATATTACTACGCTTAACTCTTGTAGTTAGGTCCATAATTACAATATTTGACCATTGTACCTAGGTCCACATTTACTACATTTAACGCCTGTAGCTAGATCCATATTCAGTACGTACTGTCCACATATAACCCCTGTGGAATGGGTCCACATTGCATAGTTACTGAAGAAAGTTTCAAAATACATTCATATACAATAACAATTTAAAAATAATTTTACTTTTCTTATTATATCATTGTAATCATTTCTAAACAGTTTTCATGTAACAATGTTCAATAACAATAATATATACTTGATCCATATTTTTCTGCAAAATAATTATCACATATAATCAAAATACTTTTTAGACAAAGTGATTGTTTCAGTAAAATAATTTTCTTTTAATAAATGAAATTATTGGCAAAAAGTATATTTTCACTTGAAATCATATTTTTTAATAAAATACTTTATAAACACGAGTTTATTAGAAATAACAAGATATTTAGTTTTTGTACAAAAAGTTACTAGAGAAGACTAAAGGTTACTTACTTCCTTCGTTCTGCCTGTTTAACCAAAATGATCAATATAATTGTTCAAGCACCTATTATCATATAAACCACATATAAATATCAAATTATTGAAATCACACTCTAATTACACTAAGAACAACGACTACTTGCTGCCCATGAACCTTCTATAGTCAACTCTACTTTCCACGAGTAATCTCAATTTTCCATGATTCACAATAGAACAAAAATAAGTGTCCATCAGGTTTCTCCAATAGTTAAAATCACTTCTATTGAAAAATGGTGGTTTAGAAGGTGACAACCCCTCATATTGAAAAGAAAATTTATTTGGGCTAGCCATCTCAAAAATAGTTAAGTTTTAAAAATTTGAGCATCAAGCTCCGATACCAATTGTTAGCCCAAGATTAGCTAACCCAAGAGGGAGGGTGAATTGGGTTTTAAAAATTTTACGAACTTTTTAAGATAAACAAGTGAAATATGCAAATAGTATATCAAGTAAGAATAGCTAAATATCATGTACAAGCTTAAGGTAAATAAATTAAAGAGAAAGGTATCATGCACAAGATTCAATAAATAAATTAAAGAGATAGGTATCTGACACCAATTGTTAGCCCAAGATTAGCTAACCCAAGAGGAGGGGTGAATTGGATTTTAAAAATTTTTATAAATTTTTTAAGATAAACAAGTGAAATATGCAAATAAAGACTATATCAAGTAAGAATAGCTAAATATCATGCATAAGCTTAAGGTAAATAAATTAAAGATAGGGATAGAAAAATACAAACACTATTTTACACAGGAGCTCAACAAGAAGCTGGTGGTAGTCATCCTGGCACAGCTGCTCAAGGAGCCGCTGAAGGTACTGCTGAGGGCACTCATGCTGAAGAGGCACCTGCACAAAATTTTGATTTTAATGAAGCGTTCAACAGCCTCTCTGAATGCATCAACACTATCCAGCTTGACATCTAACATCTGCATGACGGAGAGTTAGAGCACTTCCAGATTATTTCGACTGACATCAACTCAGTCTGTCAACACTAAGAGCGTCAATTTCAGATTATACAAGATCAATAAGACGAGATGATGAAGATGATGCAATCTTTCTTCGGTCGTTTTCCTCATTCTTAGATTTTTTTCCTCTCTCTTGATCTTTTATTTCTTTGGTTGTACTCTTATTTTTTTGTTGGCTTAATGTATGAACACTTTGTTTTTGATTGATTTGGATATTTCATTGCTATGCCTTATATTCGATTTATTCTTCTTTCTTGTGGACTTTTTGATAAATTAAAAAGGAGAAGAATGTGCACTTTGATTTATTGAATGTCTTTGATTTATTGAATGTACTAATTGGTATCAAAGTTGGTCATTTTGTTTTTCTTAAAATATAATTATTATCTATTGGTATAAGTCTTTCAAAATATGTATCCTTTATAAGTTTAAAGGAGAGTTCAAATTCTTTTTATTAAGTATATTTTGAGGGAAAGCATTCAAGAAGTTAGTAAGGATACTTATCCTTATTTATTGAAATCTTATTCCTTACACTATTTTCTTTCCTTTAAATCAAATATTTGTTATCATCAAAAAGTGGGAGATTGTTGACTCATGCTTTATATCATCAATCTTATTCTTATGTTTTGAAGCTAACAAACATATGATTAAGAACTAATAATCTACTCGAGTGTGTAGCAATCTAAATTGAAAGGATCACAAGACATTAAAGATGGATTATGGAGAAAGGCTTGAAGACAAAGTTCAACAATACAAGACTTAGACTAGCAAAGGTTAATTATTTAGTTCTTATACTTGAATACTTATTTACATATAATATGATCTTAATAGCTCAAATTTTTCATAAAATAGGAAATTTTCAAACTAATACAGTCAAACTAGTTTATCCCCAATTAAAATTTGAAAATTATTTTACACAAGCTTTTAAATTAATTTATGAATTTCTATAGTATCCATATTTCATATAAATGAATTTTATAAAGTCACATTTTTGAAAAGAATCGAAAAAGACTTGAAATAAAATCAAAATATGCTCTCTGGTATTTTCGGCAACCCGATTCCAGTTTTCGGTCTACCGATTCCTTGCCAAATTTTTAACAGATTTTCAAATTCGACCGTTAGAACCGCACTTTCAATGACTAGTATTTTTGATCGACTGAAAACGTACTTTCGGTCTACTAAAAATAACAGAATGTCTGTCAAATGGTCTAAAACAGCTTGTTTTCATTCAGGTCTACAAATAGAAGCTTTTCTAACACTTGAAACAATTTTTGAACATCCATATATTAGTCATATCATATATTCAAGTTGGTCAAATCAATTTTTATGATTCAAACTTTCAACCCACTTTTTCACAAAAATCACTTGAGCCAAACTTGATCATATCTTGTGTTCACATTTATTCTCTCTAAGTTTACCTTGTATCAATTATCTTCATTAGAGAGATCTTAGTTGAGCATTTCTACAAACAAAATCTGTAATTGTAAGGTGAGGTTGACACCAGATTCATAAATAATCTAGTTTAGGTGAGATTGGTACCAGAGTCTAAACAATCCGAGTTAGGCGTGATAGAGCCAGATTCAAAGCTATTGTAAATATGTGAGTGTGCCCAATGAGAAATCACTTATTGTATAAAAGGGTCGGTCAAGCCCATTCTCTTAATCTGATAGTGGATAGCTCGAACTGGGTTGCCAAGAACCAGGGACGTAGACAAACCATCGTATTTATCCTTGTTTGGTTTTGGCGACCTATTCGTTGTTGAGGAAACTAAATCCCATGAAACTGAAAATCTTGTTATTGATTTCAACATCAATAGTCCATGGTTTACGTTTTGCTTCATCAAAGAATGGGATATTGAAGTGTTGAAAGATACGATTGAGGAGAAAACCATAAGGAAGGGAGGATCTTCTATTCTCGATGGCATTAATCATCTTATGAATGATAAAGTATAGTAGGTTTAACTTTCTCCTAAAAAGAATGGAATCAACAAAACCAAGGTCACAAAAGGTAGGTGCATCCTTATAATTACCTCGAGGAATAATGTTCTGAGACACAAATTGGAATAGAATCCTAGCCTCTAGAGTAAGATCAGTGACACGAGACTTGAGCTGAAAGCTATCTGGAGAGCAGACTCGGAGTAAGGCTTGTTGAGGGTCAAAATCATCAAGCATAGGCCAGGAGTTGGTTATAGAGCTGGC
>JXTC01000093.1:327072-371178 GCA_002914845.1 Trema orientale | reverse complement strand
ATTAGTACAAGCATACAAACCTCTAACCAATCTAGGATACTCTGTCTCCCTAATGGAGCAGAATTCAGTCAACCTATATTTTCTATATATATTGGGAAATTGGCATAGGCTAAGTCTCTGAAATTGAAGTTTCTACCCCAAACAATACTTTTCTTAGAGATACTTTTCTTAGGCATTTTTTTTCTTAAATTGAAGGCCTAATTTTCACTTAATACTTTGAGTATTTGTAAGAAATGGCATTTTTTTAAGATCAATTTAAAAAATAGTCATTTCTTATACCTATTTAACAAATGACCTTTTTTTAGTTTTATTTTGATAAATGGCCGTTTTTTAGTTGATCTATTTTTTATAAAGTAAATCATTTTTTTTATAAATTAAGTCAATTCTTTAAAAAATAAATCAATACATTTTGATATACTAAATATGAAAGATGACCATTTTTTTAATAATTTTTGAAATTTGACCTTTTTTAATAGTGTTTGAAAAATGGTCATTTTGCACGATCCAAAATTTAGCCATTTGGCTAATCAGCCCTAATACTTTTACCTTTTTTTTCCCTTCCTTTTTCTTTTTTACTTTTTTTTCTGAAGCAAGTTATTTTTTTATTTTATCGCTAAATAGTTGAGTAAATCCGCTTTTATAGTTGTATTTCTAATATATTGGGTCTGATTCATATACTAATTATATCAGTTTTATATTGAATAAATCAATTTTTATAGCGTGTATGAAGTTTATTATCTGATTTATTCGATAATTTTGATAAATTGAACATATGTAATTATTTGTATTCACACCACTCATAATACTTAAAATAGTTCATTATATCCTTAAGGTAGTTCTATTACCACACCTTAGTCTACCCTCTCTATACTTCGACTAAATTCACCCCGTATTTAAAATTTTAAATATTAGTAATTCGTATTATACCCTCTAACTGTTCCTAAATCGGTCTTCCAATCAAAATTCTATTTTCCTTTTCCTACCATCCTCTTTTTCTCATCTATTGCCTCTTTCACCTCAACCATTTGGCAGTTATTAATCCAAGTCTTAAATTTAAAAGCACCCAAATGTATTGTTTCTGTAATTGATATCTCCATTCCGCTATTCTTTGTCCACCAATTTTATTGTTAGGGTTTGAATTAATTTTATTTTTCTTCATACTTCATTTCAATATACCATTTTTTGTCCTTACATTTATTTTTTATTTATTTATTTAAATGCTCAACTAATGACATCTGCTTGTTACAAATTAAAGGAAATACCTACTACTGCCTAATCCTCAACCCACCTCATTAGGAATCATAAGTTTTCACGCATACTCCGACTCATTATATTTATTATTGATTATAAATATTTTCTCCTTATACTTAACATGCAGGATGCAAAACAAAAAAGTTATCAGAATAACTTAGAAGTCAAATATAGATAAACTCACCAATGTTAACCTACGGTCATGATTTCTAAATGAGTCCATAATTATATATATATATATAGGCACCAATCTAGTAGATTTTTTTTTTTTACCTATTTATAGCTATTGTTTTACTTAATTAAAATTCATCACATACGTTTGTTTTAAAAAAGTAGAGAGAGAAAAGCTGTAAATAATGTGTATACATTTTTATTATTTTTTTTCTAACTACTCAAATTATGGTAGCTGTTAGATAATGATCCAATGGTTAAAAAAATGTGATTTAAAAATACCAACTGAATTATGGCTCATAAAGGCTCATAATATATATATATATATATATATATATATATAAAACTAACTTGAATTGTATAAGATTAATCAACTCAAAGGTTTACGGTCATGCACATGTCTATCTTGAACAAGCTGTAGTGTGGAGATTTAATAAAATTTGTAACGACGGTCACCCATATCCTCGTAATAATTGTACTATTTGATCTTTTGTTCAATTTATTTGCACATTATCAAGTATCAACTTTGTCCTTTTTCTTTTTTTACTAGATGGAAATAAATTCACACTTTGAAACCCAGATTGAATTGAGTAAATTTAGGGGGGGGGAAAATCACATTATACATTTTATTTGAGTTTGCTTGTGACTTAGAGAAAGTATAAATATATTTTATATATCTTCATGGCGTAAATATATTTATAATATTTTTCTGATTAAACTTTTTAATCAACAAATTATTTTACTTTATTGTTGACAAGTTAAAACATCTATTTTAAGGTCAGAAGATTAATAGTAAAATTTGTTTCTAGTTTAAAAGTAGAATGACAATGTTGATAATAAATATCCCTTTCTATTATTTTCTTCTCACGCCCCATCATCTTCCTATCTTCAGAAAATTTCAGAACTAGTCCATTCATTAATTCTCTATTCAAGATCACGTTCTCCAACCGCTGGTTCTTTTTCCCTCTACTACTACATTTATTCTTCAACTCTTTTATCAGCCCGTTACTATCATCAAGCATTCTTCATTCATTTTGTTCTCTCAGAACCCCCTTCTCTAATCTTCCCTTCTACTTCATCTTTAAGTTGCTCCATCAATTACATGATTTTTCAGAAAATTTATTTCTTCCTCGCTTTGTTTGAAGTCTTCGCACGGTTATAAAGCAACTACTAAAGGACCTCGTGCTGCTAGCCTGCTACCATTATTGAAAATCAGTCCTAAACTACCGAAAAAAAAAAAGGAAACAAAAACAAAAACAAAACAAAAAAAAAAAAAAAAAGAAAAGAAGAAGCGAGGGGAAAACAACATCTTAGTTATTAAGAACAACAACAACAAAAAAATAAAATAAAATAAAACTGTCACTCCTCAAAAGATTACAAAGAGTTCCCATAATATCATGAGGTAGCACTTGCAAGATGAAAAATAATAGAAGACATAAATAATGGCTTTTTACCAGGTCTTAAATACTCGGTTATTATCTTAGGTCCACCAGAACATCCAAATGCATGATGAATCAAAATTGGCCAGCATTCGAGCAAAACAACCAAAGTTCCAGGTGATCAGCGTTCGGAGCCACGAGCTGAGTTCCTAGATGAGGACCAAGTGGATCTTGGGCCGGAACTGCCAAAGGAAGAAGGTCTTCGGTCATCACTACGCCACCTATCACCAGGCTGCGACGGACGATCACGATCATCCTGCCGGCCACCCCAACGATCAGCTTCTGGAGGAGGGGCCTGTCCAGAGCCTTCAGCACTCTGCCGCCGGAATCTAGGCACATACTTTCCACTAGATTGTGGTGGTGCGGCTGTAGCAGGGCCATTAGCAGCGGCGGCGGCGGCTGCTGCGGCTGGAGCAGTCTCACTCAGATGAGTACCAGAAGGAGGCTCAGAGGACCTAGAAAAGGCATCAGTCGATCTCCCCAACATTGCTTCTTTCTCCAACCGTGCCTTCTCTTCTAGTTCCCGTTCTCTTTGCCGCTGCTTTTCAGCAATCTCATCCAGTTTTGCTTTGAGTTCAGCTTCTTCTTTCTTACGCCTCTCAGCCTCTGCATATTCAAAAGTAGAACTGGTAAAAATGCATACACAAACATTCATGCATATATAAAGAGCTGATCATCAATAGTCACTTCTGTACACACAATTTTCTAATACCATTGGAAAAGAAGGCGTCAGAAAAAATTATTAAAAGAAAGAAAAAAAAATCCAAAACTTGATAAAGAAAATGACTAAATATTCTTAACGTGCGAGCCTGAATATTTTGTACTAAAGTATACCTTCACGCTTGCGAGCTTCCTCCTCTTCATGAAGCTTTCTGAGTCTTTCTTCTTCAGACCTCACATAGAATATTTGCTTTCTTAAAGCTTCTCTCTCCTGTTTCCGAGCCTGAATCATTCGATTGAGTTGCTCCTCTCGCTCAACTCTTCTTCTGTCAAATTCTTCTTGCCTGCGACTCATCACCCTTTCTTGGAATATCATCTATAGAAGGAAAAAGCACAAAGTTAATGCATAACAAGCTCGGGAATCATCTATAACTAATTTCAGTACAAACAGGCATGAAAACATAAACATGAAGAGTTGCAAAGAGACAGGTCCTTCGGATGGCAGATCGCTGAATTGATTTATAAAAAGGGGAAAAAAATACTTAAGACAAAAATACTAAATATAGAATAACCAAAGTTGAAAACCACGTTTACTAGATTAAAGTAATTACATAAAAGGAATTTGTGGCTCTTTCGCTATCTTTGAAAATCCTAACTCAAGCTGAGAAAGGCATGATAAGAGAAAAATGGAAAAACGGTGAGTAAAGAAAGAAAATCAGCAAGGTAGCATTTCAAACAGACCTTGTAATCCAACATGCGTGACAGTCTATTCTTCTCCTTAAGGTCCCCTTCATGTCGCTGTTGGCTAAGCTCAATTTCCAGCTGCAAAAGAGCAGAAACTATTACAGCTACTATGTTTTTTTTATAAGTACAGCTACTATGTTAGAAACCAGCAAATAAAATGTTCCAGAATGATTTTTTGACACACAAATTTTGACGGAAAAAAAAAATGTGCAATCATTTATTGTGCTTGAATGATTTTGGGTTTGCCACAGAGATGTAAGCGAAAGGATGGGAAAGGTTTTATTTGTACTACTCCAATAGTGGTTAATTATCCAATCTAAATACATAGATGAGGGGTATTTGTGTCAATGATAACCCAAGTGCACTTTAGTGGAATCTCTCCCCTAAAATCCACCCTATTCCAGAGAAACTATAAATAGGTCCAAACTAATGATCTTAAATCCAACCCCAATCCATTCCCCTCCTAAAATCCTTTCCACCGTACAACCACATTACTCAAATCCATAGACTAGACTTCCCAACATTCTGCTTCCTTCCACTTCTCCCCCTTAGGGCCCTACCAAACCCTTTCAAATGAAAGCAATGAAAACCAACAAGATGGTGGGGATATCCACCAGTGCAGAAGGGTTGCACATCAGTGAAGACAGCTAAAACTATATCTATGAAAAAAAATTTAACATAAGGATGTCAATGTCCTGACTAATTAAGAGTTCACAAGAAGTATATGCATACATAAAAATAGATAAAGATACCTGCTGTTCACGTTCATGAAGCACTCTCTCTTCCACCAATCGTTGCTGAAAAGCAGCTTCAATCAAGGGAGCAGATTCCTCTCTTTTTGCTCTTTCCAAATAATCCATTGTTTTAGCAAGTTTTTGCAATTTCTTTTCCATTTCCTGCCTCTCTCTGAGTTGTTCACTCAGTGCCAACTCCATCACCTCTTCCTTCGTAATCATTTTGTCCTGTATGAGGATACAATTGTCAACAATGACACGTCAACAAAAACATAATTACACCAAAAACAAATTTAAACTCACCCCAATAATTTTAGCCAATTTAAGTGGTAGTTTCTCAGTAACCATAGACTTCGCTTCTTCATACTCTTTCTCTTTTATTTCTTCAATAATCCTAGAAGCCCTCCGTTGCTCAATCTCATCTTGAAGCCTTTTTTTCTCTGCCTCCTCAGTTTTCTTCTGCTTTTGAAGCCTATTTGATTCTTCTATACGTTCCTAATCAAAGACAAGGAAAACAAATCTTAAAAACTTCATTTATTTTGGATATTGACAAAACCTACAAGTCAAACCTCTACTAAGGTAGAGGAATTGAGATGCATACTATTTCCAAAAGTTGACGTTCTTGTTCTTCCTTCCTTTTCTCAATTATTGATTTCCTAGCAAGAAGCCTTTTATGTTCTTTATCCACAATATCTGCTAAAGAAGGAAGCACTTCCCCCAATTTAGATGCTCTCTTAGCAGGAGGGTATATCATGGTCCTTGCTTTATTTAATGATTCAGCAAGAATAGTCAAGTGATCACGAAGACTATCTGACTCAATAACCTGAAGGAGTCAATCCAACAAAAAAGTAAAATTTCAGAAACCAATTAATAACAGAGGCCAAAAAATACAACAAACTCATCACAAATTTTTTAGCTCAGGAAAAAGAAAAATCAAACCAAGTGCTAGCTCTAACTTACAAGGTTACCAAAGAGTACAACACCCTTCATATGATCAACTTTCATGGCAACAAAATTATGTTTAACAGCATCCACAGAAATCTTCTCAACAACAGAAAACTCATAGAATGGGATCTTCTCAGATAAACACTCAATTCTCATTGTCTGGTACACCTGAGAGACCTGAAAAGTGTACAAATGAAAATTAACAGTTGCAAGAACAAATGTATAAGAAGAGATGAGGTGAAATTAGATGAACTCAAATAAAACAAATATAAACACTGACTTACCTGCTGAAGCAACCTCAGAGTGGCAAGCTTTTCCAGGTCTGGAACATACTGGGACAATTGAACCTCTGGAACAGAAGAGGCAGAGGACAGCTTACCCCCAACTTTTGAAATTTTGGCCAACAATGGCTGTACCTTTAGTGCAAGATCTAAAGGTAGAAAGTCATGCTCCAGCAGTTTGAAAAGATCTTTTACTTCCTGGGTTGCACAGCTTAATACCCCTTTTGCAACCTAAAAATGAGACCCATATTAGAGTGCAAACCAACATGACAATAGAAACTCTTTCCCATATATACCAACAAATAAAACTATGCAAAACTATTTCAAATAAAATGCAGAATTTTATGTTCCAGTCTCGTGGTGTCGGTATTTGTATCTGTATCTCCATCCTATGCACCCAAGTTAGAATTAACAATCAAGAAAATACACGTTTTTGGGGGGGGGGGGGGGGGAGGAAGGAAGATGGAAAAGGAAGCAATATCATGTCAGTACGACAAATTTAAAATCCTTCCTAGCAAAAGCCTCGAGTAATAAAAATACAAACCAATGAACTAAGATCACAACACGATAAAATACTGCAAAATTAACTATTGGAATTTGCAAACCTTCAATATATTGGAATTGACCACTAGCAGAGCCTTGGGAAAAAAAAAAGAATTATGAAGCTAGCAATCACTTGAAACTTACCAGTTCCGATAGAAGAGATGCCCGTGAAAGCTGAACAGAAGAAAAAATATATTTTCAGAATAAGATCCATTGATAACACATGTTATATATATTGAGAAACGCTGCTTAAATTAAAACAATACCGCTTCTCCTCTCTCAAGTTTAGGGTCAAGATTAAACCCAATAAGGTTCGCCATCCTGAAGTTGCGCTCTTTTACATTTTCAAGCTCCAAATGAGATGCACCACGTCTTTGGTCATATGGAGCAACGGAAAGTGCAGCCAGAACCACCGATGATGCAATCAACTGCAGATCCTTCTGGCTTAAGTTTTTATTGAAGCTCTTTTGCAGATTGAAAAGCTTGAACCATGCATAAGCATGGTAAAGATGGCTAGATGAAATCCAAAAAATTTCGGACAGCTTGGCATAGTAAACCACCATCAATGATGGTTTGGGTGTTTTCTTAACCAAGCACATCAATCCATGAATATCCTCAACAGAACGAAAAGCTTCCTGTAGAAATAACGTTAATAATCATAAGAGATAGGCATAACAGAATGCGGTTCAACAAATTGTGCACTTCGATATAAGTTTTATCCCATAAACAAAAGCATATCATTAAAGGAATTCACAGAGACCTGCCAGAGCTCGAGTTCAGTAGCAATCTTTAGCTGTTCAAATCTTGTATCAAGATACAGTTGCAAGCTTTCTGGTGCTGACAGATCAGGTCGGTCCCTCTGATCTCTGTATTTGTTCAGGTTGGCTAAATGATTCCTAATTATTTCACACAACCTGCGAAACTCTGTTGTTCGTTTGTATTGCTTGCAGAACTGGAAAGCTCGGTGCGCTGTCATCTATAAATAAAGACCAGTAAGCAACCATAGATTATTTTCCACTAGCATAATAAAATGCTTGATGTCTACAGCAAATTATTGCACCCACAAAATGAAACCAGAGAAAATCAAAATCAAAATTTGCAAAAATATACCTAACTAACCATCAGTCATATATGAATTCATAAGAATAAAATGCTCGCCTTCTATAACTAAGTATGTTAACATAGGGTAACGAAGACGGTGAACCAAAAAATCAAGATCTGGTAGTTAAGTAGTGTTGATAAAAGTCAATACACCAAGAAAATCATTAACAAAAATTAGACCAGATATCCAACTTAAAACCAAAAATAGTCGGAAGCATCGAGCACACATAAACGAATACCCGAACCGAACTCAGGATTGACAAAAGAAAGAGTAAAATACTTGGTTGCTTCTATACAACAACATTTGTATAATCTCAATTTTCCACCACTAATAATCAAAGCAACTCATTCCCCATATACAGCAACCCTAAAAAGGTTTTTCATCTAGACCTCAACCCTACTGCCCGTAAAGTGCCACCCACATTTTGTGACATACAAAACAGGCCACTTGGTTAAACCCTTTCCAAGTTTCAAAACTCTCATCCAGAATTGGCAAAACACAATGAAAAATAAGTAGATACAGGTCTAGTTTAGCAAGAAACCGGCCATACCGCATAAAGCGCCTCCAACTTCGAGTTGTTCCTCAGAATTTCCAGCACTGTTCTATACGTCTCCCACAGGAACTTGAACCAAGGGGTAACGAGCTCGCGATCCGATCGATCCTTCCCCTTCTCCCCGCTCACGAAGCTCAGCATAAGATCCTCCGGCCTCTTATCGGCCTCGAGGTCATCGACATCGAGCGCCTCCTCCAGGGCCTGCGCCTGGCTCCGAGCCTGCTCGGCTTTCTCGGTGGAGAGCTGCATAAAGTGCTTGATGACCTCCTCCAAGGAGGAGACATTCACTTGCTGGCATATAATCCGGTACTGAATGAGGCCGTCCTTGGCGAATCGGCCCCGCCGCAGGTCCACGCAGAGCTCCACGTACTTGAACATGATCCTCTCGAGCGGCTTCTGCCACGCGCGGTGCTTCTTCGAGGTGATGAGGTCGTGGAGCGCTTGCAGCGCGTCCTGCTTCTGCCCGACATTAATCAACTCTGCAATCCCACCCACACACCGGCGATTTCAGATTTTTTTTTTTCCCCTCAAAAATGCGTAGAGAATGTTTAAGGCATGATAATTTAAAAAAGAAATAAAGAAATGATTGCATGAAAAAACGAACAGAAATGAAAAGACGCCATGACTGACCTTCGGCGCGCTTCAGAGCATTTTCGGGTTTGGCATAAGACGCCATGACTGAGAATCAAAAAATTTTGAGACCAGTCGGACCTGAACCACGAAATCGAATTGTTGTAGGGTTTATTAGAAGGCACCGATCTGAAGCCAGATCGGAAAAAGCGAGAGAAGGAGGAGGAAGAAGAAGATTGAGATGAGAAGAAGGGGACGAGACGAGAGTCGATAGCACTAACCTGAAAGATGATGATGATGAGGAAGTAGGGTTTTACCAGCTTGTGCTGTGTGTAAGAGGCCTTTGGTTTTGGTACTTTTGTTTTGGGTTGGTTGGGCCTTTCATAACATATATAAATGGGCCGCTTACGGCCCAGCCAACGCCTTAGCAGCCATTAACTTTGCCGCTTTTGATTCTTTTTTTTTTTTTTTTTGACAATTTACGGCGGATGCCATTTTTCCTAATTTTAATAAAGGTTTGTTTTTCTCTTTTTATACCTAAATGTTTGATTATATATATTTTTTTATATTTGATATATCTACTTATTTACTACATCTAGTTTGTATACTGAGTATATTAGTTTATATACTTTGTACATCGTATTTTACATTTAGTAAATTTCCCTAATATGGTCGTCATTACATTATTTGAAAAACAAACATTTACTTGAAATTAGTCCAAATTTTGGTTATTTTGCTATAAATCCCTTTTTCTGGGGAAATTTTCTTTATACTTTTCTTTTTAATTCTTTTTACCCTTTTATTGGAGTTTTATTTCGGTGGTTTTTTTATCCTGAAAGTTTCAAATTTTGATTTTTTTTTTTTTTTTTGGTGCTTGAAGTTTATCTCTCTTGCTTTTAATGTTTAACTGGTAACTTACTAGGTTATTATTTGGATTGATTTTTATTTGAAAGTTTCTTTTTATGCTGCGATAGTTTCTTTTTTAATGTACACATCTCATAAGTTTTTAGAAAAATATAATTCTCACTCATTTTCTGAATTTTTTGTTTTGTTCTTTTTTTCCAAAATAAAATGCCAAAAGTTTCTTCAAAAATAAGAAATAAATAAATAAAATGTCAGAAGTACTCCTAACAAGTTGTCTCTAAACAACATTAAAAATAATATATATATATGCTATAATCTAGTAGGTATTTTCATTTTCATCTATCTATAATCCATAAAGCTCAGTCCATATTAACATCTCTAGTCCACCATCTTTTGTTTTTATAGGTTGTATTTATTTTGTTATAAGTTTAAAGCAAGAATAATATAAAGAAGTAGAATTTATATTCATTTACTAAAGAGTGATTTCCGGTCAATGAAGGTAAACGATGATAAAATAATAAAAAAAAAAGAATATTGTAACAAAATGACCGAATTTTGTGCTCAATTTAAGTAGATTTCCGTTTTCAAATGTTATAGAAAAATGCATAGTATATATACTTATATATCAAGCATAAAAATTTATATATATATTCAGTATATTAACTGAAATAGGCAAATATACTTATACACCAAGTGTAAAAATATATATACTTGAACATTTAACTATAAAATTTAATCAGATTAAAAATATTGGTTATTCATCTAAATTTCTCAAAAAAAAAAAAAAAACTAAAACTCATTGACGAATAAATGGCAGTAACTTATAAAAAAAAATGGTAATTAAGCTAAAATTAGTAAATTGGGTCATTTGCTAATACCAATTAAAAACAATAGTCACCAACCCTAAATACTCTAAAGGTTATTTTTGTAATTATTCCTATTTTCAAAATATTATATAAGATGCTCTCCATTACTATATCTATATCATTTTTTTGCTTTTAAATGAAGGCTTTTTAATACAAAAACCCCATGAACTCGATATAAATAAGTAAAAATTAACCTTGAACTCAATTTTTTATATTAAAACCTCCTGAAGTCCATTAATATTAGTTTTGTTAGAAAAAAAAAGTGTTTTTATTAGTTTTTTTTTACAGTTAATTCATCATTCTTTTATTTATGGTTTTTAAGTTATCTTTTTTATATTTTTATTTCACATTAATTCCTTTTAATTTTTTATATCAAATGCTTCCATTAATTAGCACTTGCATAAAATATGTTCACCTCAGCATTAGTAAAATTAGAAATAAAAGAAAATTATTATTTAAAAAATTTGAGTTATTAGTTTCGTTAAAGACGGATGTTATAAATTAAAAAATTTTATATGGTTCTAATATATATAGATATACTTTGGTCCAAGTATTAATATATTTAGAAGAAATATATATGAATAGATTGTCAATTTTATGGGATATATATTACCAAAATTTTATATGGTTCCAATATGGATTTACTTTGGACCAAAGCCATATTGGAACCATATAAAATTTTCTAATTTATTTCCTCTGTCTTGCATGAAAATAATAATCTAACTTTTTTTTGTAAATAATAATTTCTCTTTGTCTGAAATTTTACCCCTGACATGAGTATATTTTAGGCAAGTTCTAATTAACGGCAGTTTTGGATAAAAAAATATAAAAAAAGAATTAACATGAAACAAAAATATAAGAATGATGACCTAAAAGCCACAAATAAAAAGAATTAAGACTAAGTCGTAAAAAAACAAAAATACATTTCTTTTTTAACAGAACTAATAGTAGGGACTTCATGGGATTTTGTTTCAAAAAATTGACTTCAAAGTTAATTTTACTATATTATTCCGAGTTTAGATGATTTTTATATTAAAAATCCTTAAATAAATATAAAATAAATTTAAGCAAATAAAAAAAAGTACCAAATAATCACTAAAACCAGATAAATTAGCACTGCAGGATCTCCACCGTACACGTGTTTCCTAAGAATGTTCTTATCTGTCGTAAATAATCAGCGGTGTTGGTCGTTCATGAAGGCTTTAGCGCTGGTGGTCGTTCATCAATGCATTCTGCATCATTTCGAGATGCTTAATGATTAATGTTCTAAGTGAGGGGCTTCACGTGACTATCGAAATCGAATACGATGTGGTTGTTGTCTAGACTCATAAGCCTCAAAGTCAACATTACGGTTGAACTACTGCTACACAAGTTGTTCTCACCAAAAAAAAAAAAAAAAAAATAACTGCTACACAAGTTGCGACTTGCAACGAAGGGGGCATTTCAGATATTTTGCTACACTCATATACCCTTGATTTATATCGAAATTACAGTAACAGCCAACCCGAAGGGCAAAAAAATACTTTCGTTAAAATCTTCTATAATATATATTTCACACATAAACCCCTATGGTTAGTCAAATTTGACTAAAATAATACATGTGACCATTAAAATTTATAAAAGTTATGAACTATTTATATCAAAATAACAATTAACTATTTAAAATTAATAACATTGTTAAGTGCTAAAAATTTTATTTATTTGTTTTTATGTTTTAGGCTATGTTTGTTAGCAAAGAAAAAGTTTGAAGGAAGAGTTGAGGAAAACTAAAAAGTTAGATTGTTTGGTGGGAGGAAAAATGGAAGGGAAAGGAAAAAGAGAAAAGTGGAAGGGAAAAAATGGTGGGCCGACGGCACAAATATTTTCTCCCCAAAAATAAGAAGAAAAAGGGAAAGAAATTTTTTTTTATCAATGTGCGAAAATGAATTTACTAAAATAGTCTTATACATTAATTTTAAAATTTTAATAAAAATGACAAAATAGTCATTTTAAAATATATTATTTTTCTTTCCTTTCTACGTACCAAACAACAATAAAAGAAAGACACTTTTTTTCCCTCTTAATTTTTCCTTCCCTCTCACTTTCTTTCCTTTCTATCAAACATAGTCTTAATCTTAGGGATGTCCATATAATTATTTTTCGTTCAAAAAATGTCATTGTAATTTTCACATAAATCAAGGTGTTGGTATTTTTCTTTCTGTTTACTTCTATACTAGGTTTACTTTTTTTTTTTTTTTGGTTTTCCTAAAAAAAAAATTAGTTTAGAACGTCGTGATAAGACGTAATTATTAAAGGTTAATGAGATGGTATGTTTTCAAGCTTTCTTGTCCGAATTGTTGGAATATTATTAGGAAAACTGCAATTCCTCTAAGTGAAAGAGATCTGGACTTGCTTATTTGGTCAGGTTCCAAATTTGGGTCTTGTTGCACTAAAGACGTCTATGAGCTAATTAGGCCTCACAGCTCTAGTGTTATCTGGGGCAAGGCTTTTTAGCAGCCTTTCATCTCGCATAGCAGATCTTTCTTAGTTTGGAGACTTTTTATTGGGAAGTTTCCTACACAAGATGAGCTTCAACGTTATGGTTTTCAGTTAACTTCTTGCTGTTGTTTTTTGTTTTTCAGCTTTGGAGTCTCTTTCACATTTGTTTCTCTGTTTTCCTTCTGCTAACGAAGTTTGGAGTTGGGTGGCTAGTGGTTTTGATGCTAATATTGTCTATGCTAATATTCGTTCTTTTATTCATTGGGCTATTTCAAAGGCTTTTAGTCCTCGGATTAAATCTCTTTGGTTGGTTGCTATCTTATCCTGTCTTTGGGCAATTTGGTCCTCTAGGAATCATATTATGTTAAGAATTAAGGAACGATAATCGACAAAAGAATGAAAAACAAGAACACACAGATTTAAGTGGAAAACCCTAATCGGGAAAAACCACTGGCAGAGGAAGAAATTTCGCTATGTCAAAAATAAGATACAGAAGGTAAAGTTTTACACGGCCAAGCCAAAATATATAGAATCTCCAAAACCCTAAAATACATATATGTACGGACAAAAAATTGTACAGAAAAGAAAAAATAGCCCGATCCCTCTGCTTCCACCACAGATATCAAAATTTCTCTCAATTACAAAAATGACACTTACGTCGCATGGCGAAGATTTCGGACTGGGGCAAACAGAATTCGGGTCACGAACTCTAACATATTATTTTTTATGTTATTGTTTGTAAAGTAGGTTCTGTGATTTCTTTGACCAAGTAAGCCCATCTTACCTGCTAGCAAGCTTCCTTTGGGTTTCAGTTTTGGGTCAGCTGAGGAGCAAAGAGTTTTAAACTTTTCAAAAGGTAGATTTTTCTCTTCGTAAGGCTCCTAAGATAATTCTTATGTATTGGATTATGCCTATGCCTGGTTGGGTGAAGGTCAACATGGATGATGGTTCTACTAAAAGTCCGAGTTTTGCTGCTTGTGGTGGTATTTTCAAAAATCGTCGTGGTCAAGTTAAAGGCTATTATAGTATCTTTCTTGGTGTTTGATATCGAAGCTAAATTATGGGATGTAGTGAATGCTATATCTTTGGCTTGGCATAAACTATTGGTGGAGAATAATTCTTTGATTATTGTTAATTTGTTGAAATCGGGATCTTGTGATATTTCTTGACAAATCTTTAATGATTGGAGAAGAGTCTTTGCTTTGTTTAGGTGTAGGACTCTTAGTTTTTCTCACGTATATAGAGAAGTTAATTCTTGTGCAAGTAAGATAGTTTCTCTCGGAGTTAGAAATCCTAGAGTTCTTATTTTGTCTAGGTGACTCTTCGTTTTTCTCATGTATATAAAGAAGTTAATTCTTGTACAAATAAGATAGTTTCTCTCGGAGTTAGAAATCTCAACAAGATGTAGTGGTCTTCTACTTTCTCTTTCCTTGAGTTAATATGGACTATTTGATTACCCTTTCATAGCATTGGTTGATATCTTGTATTTTATTTTTTTTCCCTTTGCTTGAATAATATTTCCTCCTTTGTGGAGTGCATTCATTCAAATATATATATATATATATGGGGTGTCAATATAATTTTGACGTAAAGCAATATTTTTCCATTTTTTAAAAAGGCACAGGGGTCGTTGGCTTTTAAAACTTTATAACGAATATGTTTTAGTATGGTGTGGTTTGCTTTTTAAAGAAAAAATCAATCAGGTAGTTCAATTCATATGATTTAGCGTATTTCATTTACGGATTAAGAGCGATTGGTTTAAAGCTATATATTCAAAATTCTAGTTTTCGTCTGTAAATTTTAAGAGTTATCCTATGTAAATCTAGTAAGAGAACAATGGTAATTTGACAATATTCAATTTCAGTGCTGTCCATAGTGTAAAACTTTTTAGCAAGTTTAGGTACACTACGACCGCTCTTAATTTTAAAAAGTTATGAACTAAAATAAGACTTTTTTGCAATATTCTAGAAACCAACAAAATGATAAATATTTATAATGTTAGTAGGTTAAAATTATAGGCAAATACGTCAACAACATATAAAAATAGGAGTAGCGAAGTAAAAATCAGATCACATGTTCTTTTACATCATTGGATCAGTGTCGTTTATAATTATCTATCTTCAAAGATAGTGCATGTTGATTTAATTTTATAGGGATAATCACAAAAATATTTCTTGTGTTTTAGCTAAATTCTACGTTTCACCTCTAATTTATGGTTAACATCCCCTGTGACTTTCATTTATATTTAAATATCACCATCATATAAAATTTCGTTTACAAAAGAGTACTTTGTGTTTATTTATATGTTCTTAGAATTACACATTCAATTTCACAATGCATCATGGTCTATGGATAAACTTGTCTTTGAAGAACAAAGATTACTCTTTGGGTTAGCGAAATTTTTTGATATATTTTTCTTACTAACAATATAATCTGAAGGTGGAAAAAATTTAGTTGAAACATCAAAAAATAAATAATGTTTTCGTTATTTACGGATTTATACCCATTTAATTAGTGGCGGGACTTTCGTTTATTTTTCATGAGAATTTTCATGGCAGTTCACTGTATACTCTCAATACTTAAAGCAGGTGAGGTAACCCATGATAATCTATTAGGATTCAGCTGCTAATGGAGGCCTTTTGAATAGTTTCCAAATCATTACCAAATTTTATCTTACATATAACTCTCATAAGTGGTAATCTGGAAAAACAACTAAAGTCAAGAGACTCATAGATCTACCATTCAGAAGGCTATTTTACGTTAATGTGTATGCAGCTGTCAAAAAAACATATGGTTAGTGGGTGTTTGGTGTTGTTATTCGCAGTGAAGAATGAGGGTTGAGTTTGACATCTTTGTTGTTAGCTACTTGCTGGAATTCTATTATATGTAGGGGTGAATAACGGGTAGATTGGGCGATTTTTGGGTGGTTTTATTTTTTATGCACTTTTTAAAATCTTCAATCCGTAATTGGCCAATTATATGGTGAGTCAGATGGTTTTTTAATTGGTGTTATATGGCTGTGTGTGGTTTTTGGACGGTTATATTATTCAAAAACCTAAAATTAAGTAATTATTTTTCTGAAAAAAAATTGCAATCTAATCATAACATAAACTAAATTTTAATTATATAAAATGTTAACAATATTAATTCATCAAATAACATAAGTTTTATACCTATCAAGACTCCAAAATCCATCTAAAATATTTTTTCTAAATAAAATTACACTATTACTTATTTATAACAAGTTCCAAAATCATCTTATAAATAATAGAGTTTGGAGCTAAATCTTTATAACGTATTTCGGTAAATATATAGAATTTCAAAAATTAAGCTTGCAAAATTAAAACATCAAACAAATTATAATTGCATACTATCAAAATTAATCTTCTTTAATGTGTTTTAGTTTATGTGGATGGTACGGTTTGAAACCGTTCTAAAAAAATAAAAACTGTAACCGACTGTTCATCTTGACAATTTTATGTCATACTGGTTTTTGTTTTAACCGGTTTTTCGCGAGCAATTTCATGCGGTTTGGATGCGTTGGTGTTTTTGTTCAACCATACTCTTATGTCTCAGGCATATTGTCCTAAATCTTAAATTTTGGAATTAGTGCATTGATAGTAGTAAAGCTCAGACTTTTATTTAGAGCTTGCCAATTGTGGTCGATGCATTTAGCTTATTTTTCTTGTTTTCCGATGTTTTGGTCGACCATATACTATGCTTTGGCTTACGTAGCCTTAATATGTTATTGTAACGATTGGCCTCATTAGATAACTTTTTATAGCAGAATTTGTTTTATCTAAACATAAATAGTGAAAATGGTGAGTGGGTTCAACATTTAATCTAAGGAATTATAAAATATTTAGCGGTTTTTTTTTTTTTTTGTTGACTTTCGGTGGAATGGGAAGTTTATTACGTCATTGCTCTTTTAAAGGAAATTATTAAATTTATTACTCATGAAGACGCTGAAGAGAACGATTACACAACTTTCTTTTTTTGGGAGGTGAAACGGTTATATAACTTGAAACTTCTATTCAAGATTCGCGTGCAAGTGTGTCTCTATGCGTTTACAATGACATAATCAGAGTGAGAATCAAATATTATAAATTCGTTTAGCTATAACTTTCCTATTCCCATAAATTATTTCTGTCATAATTTGTCCAAAAAGTTATATCATTAAACACAATTCATATGCATTTCCCACTACGTCTTTTTAACCATTCATATTATTAGTTAAGAAATAAGTAACTTTTCTTCCTCAAAAGAATATCCTCTCATAGAATTCCAAAAATCTATTCCATATAAACAATTCAAAATAAAGAGGATTTTATGGTCATTATGTTAGTATATTTTTAACATAAAAAAATAATAAAAACAAATTTAATTAAGGCCGAAGTAAATCCACATAATTATATAGGATATAACACCAACTATATTTACACTATAACTCAAAAAAAAAAAAAACACAAAAGAGTAAAAGTAAAAAAAAATCAAATGCTGCCTAGCAATATAACGGCAAAAACTATAAAAGGGTATTATGGTAATTTGAGAAAAGGAAACATCTAACAAGGACGCGATGTTGCGTAATACCGTGAGTTAGCCGAACGTGTTCGCTCGGAGCCAGCGTGTGAGTGTTTATAAATATAAAAACTTGAAAACGCAAAAAAACGAAGAAATATAGATTAACTTTTTTTTTCCTCTGAAAAATATTTATTGGCATTTTTGCCGATTGCTTTCTTCTTCTTATTCCTCCTCCTCTTCTCAGGTAACCCAGCTGGACTTTCTCTCAATCTTTTTATTTAATTTATTTTTTTTCATATTTTTTACGATTTTTGTATGAGCATATATCTATAGATGTATAAGATTTTCTGTATCTGTTGTATATAGATGACTGGAAATCTGACATGTATGTATGTGTGTGTCAGCTCCGTTTCCCATATCTGGGTTTTTTGGGTTTAGATTTATTTGATCTTTCAATGGTGATTTGGAAATTTTTGAAGATGAATTTGCTTTTCTCTCTGAGCTTTATTATTGTTTATTCGTAATAAATTCCAACTCCATGAGGACGCAAAAGGAAGGTGGGGGAGGAGATTTGGCGTGCGTAATGGGTTTAGTTTGCGATATAATTGATGGGTTTTGGTTTGTTTTTGCTATGAATTTTGTAATTTGAATAATTTTTAGAAAAAAGAAATATGGGTTTCGTATCTTTTTAGAATAGATCACTGTTAGAATTGATTAATTAGCGTGCAATTTGCTTATCAGGTTGAGTTTCTTGTCTTATCCCATGTAAGTAGAGCCTCAGAAACAAACACAGAGGAACCTTGAAATCTGTGGCTTTATTTTATTTTGTTTCAGAATTAAGAACTAGATTTGATGTACGGATTTTGGTTGATGAATAATGAATCCAGTAATGTTTACATTTACGAATTTGAATGGAAAATGATACTTTAGTTTTGACTAAACCTTATTCTGCTGCGAGGAACAGATGGTAAGGGGAGGGAAGGTCAGTAGCAAACGTAAATTTAGGAATAGGTTTCGATCGAAAGATAAAGGTTCTGATGATTCAGATGAGGATTATGTCATCTCAGATGAAGAAAATGAAGTCTCTGGGAACTCAGATGAGGATTATTGTTTTTCTGTAGATGGATTTGCATCAGAAGATGATAGTTTTGATGAGGAAGAGGATGAAGAGGAGGAAAGGGAAACGAAGAGAGTGAAGAAGGTTGGTAGGTCAAAATCCAGAACCCGTTCTAGAAATTTTATCGTCGAAGAGGAGGAGGAGGAGGAGGAGGAAGAAGAAGAAGATATAGAAGAGGTCAAGAAGACAACTAGATCAAAAGTGCAGAGCAGTTTCTCGGGTATGCGAAAAAATGGGATTAAGCCATCACAAAAGAGGAAAAGAGTTGTTTACAAGATTGAAGATGACGACGACGAGGAATTCACGCCAAATAATGAAGAAGAAGAAGATGACGACGACGATGATGAGGAATTCACACCAGATGATGATGATTGTTCAGAGGAAGAAGAATCGAGGATGACAAAGAAGAAAAGCAATACGAAAGCAGGCAAGCGTGTATTGCGGAAAAAGGGTTCTTTAAGAGGCCAGAAAAGGAGGAGGAAATCTATGGTTTCAAAGAGGCCACTAAGACGGAAGGTGAAAAAGAAATGCGGGTTTAGAAGGAATGTAAGATGTGATGATGATGTAGATTTTATAGACAACGGCTTGGTTTTGAAAGAAAAAAGTGCGATAAAAACTGGTCGGAAAAGAAGGCGCTTTGTTTTGCCCTCGGATTCAGATTTTGCCTCTTCTGGATATTCTGATTATGAGTACACCATATCCGAGGAAGAGAGAGAGCAAGTGAGAGAAGCCAGGGAGTTTTGTGGACAGGCGAAAACTAATTTGGGAAGTTCATCTGTGTCTGACAAGATTCAGGAGAATGTGGTTGTGCAGCTGGAAAGAAAACCTACTGGAAGGAAGGGTAAGGAGAAGGTAGAGGAAGTAAAAGCTGAGGTTGTAAAGCAGGTATGTGGAATTTGTCTTTCTGAGGAAGATAAAAGAAAAGTAAGGGGAACACTGAATTGCTGCTCTCATTATTTCTGTTTTACCTGTATCATGGAATGGGCAAAAGTGGAGTCTCGTTGTCCTTTGTGCAAGCAGAGGTTTATCACAATTAGTAAGCCTGCAAAATCTACAGCCGGAGTTGATTTGAGAGAGGTGGTGATAACAGTCCCCGAGCGCGATCAGGTTAAACATTGCTTTCTCATATCATTATCTCATTATCTTCATTTGACGTGGGTTTAACATTATCTAGTTCAGCATTTTTTATGAATGGGTTCATTGACTTATACAGGTATATCAACCATCTGAGGAAGAACTCAGGAGCTATCTTGATCCTTATGAGAATGTGATTTGTACTGAATGCCATGAAGGTGGGGATGATGGCCTCATGTTACTGTGTGATCTCTGCGATTCGCCGGCACACACTTACTGTGTTGGCCTTGGACGGGAAGTACCTGAAGGTAATTGGTATTGTGATGGTTGTCGACCTGTTGCTCTTGGATCCTCTAGTTCCCTTGCTGCTCAGACTCGCTTGTCTGATCAGAGAACTAATAGACCATCACCCATTGTAAATTATATTAATGAAGGTTTAGACCTTAATTCAGTTTCTTCGCAAGTAGTTGGGAGTCTTTCATCGCCTAGATATCATTTCGGAGGTTTCCAAGCATCTTCCCCATTATCTAGAGCTGGGGCACCGACGTTACTAGGGAGAAGGTCGATACACCGCCATATCCAACAGCTTCTTTCCGTAAATAGAATGAATCATCCAGCTGATAGAGCTGAGGGAAACTCGGGTGCTAATTTTGTTAGTGGTCTCTTATATTCTCCTGTTGATCAACGGAGGGAAACAACAATTCATCGTGCAAGTACACAGGACACGGGAGTATCATATCATGCATTCTTTCAGGAAAGGTTTAGTGAAAATCCCTCACCAGCAGCACAAGATCCTGATTTGCTTTCTCCAAGATTAAGCCAATTAAGAAGGCAAACAGGACAGGATCCAACTACTGTACCTGCCAATGGGACACTGTGGCCTGGACTTGCAGGGAGGAATTCACTATCAGGTTATGAGCAGCCCCAACAGTACAGCAGTAGACCAAACGATGGTTGTGACAGAGAGGAGGGTGATTTTCACACTGCAAAGGAACAGCTGCAGTCGATGGTCAAAAGCCATTTAAAGAACTTGTCGCGGGACAGTAATTTAGGTATGTGAAATTTTCATTGTTACTGTGACATCACATGGGTTTGTATGCATCTGAAGTTTGCATGTTATTTTAGCTCGTATGGGTGTTTATTGTTTTACTATCTGACTGCATTTTATAGTTTTGTTTATTAATTTCCTACCTGGTACATCACTGGATATGCTCAATGGCGCTTCGCCCTTGTTGATTCAGCCCAGGGTACGTTCAAGGACATTGCTAGGAGTTCAACACACACCATTTTAGCAGCATGTGAGCTCGAGCACAAGAGCAACGAGGTTGCTGCTGTGCCCCCACCACCAATCTGTGGCCACATAGAATTAGTGGCGGGTGGCAAAGCAAGTCTAATGAGAGGTTGCTGCTCTACATGTTTCGATTCTTTCGTAGTGGACGTAGTGAAGAAGATCCTAGATACAAAATTGTCTGAACAATGGTTGAGTTTAGGTCTCTAAGAATATGGAAGGTGTCTTCTTGGACACCTGTTTTTTTGTTAGAGGGTTAGACAATAATTTATTAACTTTGTTTATAGAATTGATTCCACTGACATTGAACATGAAGATCTCTATTCTTAATGGACCAAGTCCCATAATTGTTTAGATAAGACGAATTCTTACATTTTTCTTTTAACTCGTTTAATTTAATAACCCTCGTCTCTTTCCAGCCCTCCGTTGTTATTTATTTGTTTATTTATGGTGAATCATTGGTGTCTCAATCAGAGATATTGCGAGGAACCCTTAACTTTACCATCTAGATTTTGGTTTAAGTTTTACAGCAACAATTGTGAATGTTGCATCACGATCGTATATTTATGTGATTTTTACCGTGGAACTCGTGTGGAATGGAACTCATGTGAGAATCGAGTCGAGTCGCGATACATCACAATTGTTCACGGTGGAACCCACATGAGAGTTGTGCCACATGTGGGTGTTACAGTGGAACTCATGTGGAGCCCAGGAATGGGTGGACGGCTAGCCCCAGCTCTTTTTGTTTTCGAGAGATTCGTCTATTAGGTGGAAAATGGGAATGAAGCGGGGGGAGAAGATGGTAGTGATCAAAAACTCTTTGCTGTTATCTAATTGCATGATTCTCTCCTTTAACGCTTTTCGCACTGTTGTCTTGTCTATACTCTCATATGAGGGATTTTAATATTAAAAAGAAAAGTATGCAAAATACACCAGATTATCTTAGACGAATCTATCTTATTGCTAACAACTAAGTTTCTCAAATTTAATTATATGAGCTTAGACAAAGTTGTTCAACTATGATTTTGGGATCGCGTATTATGGCAATCATCCGTAGTTCTGAGGACAACAAAAGACCTTAGGCGGACTTACAATTCTACAAGAGGAATTTTGCACCCATGTAATGTCTCTCTGGGGATAGAAAAGCTCCTTCAATAATGTTAAGGACCTAAATTGCCATGTCATTTACGTAATATTACTTGTATACCTATGTGTGATCATTGACCGTGTTCGGTTTCCTTACAATTTAAAAGAAGTGTGTGTTCCACTAGCATCCATATCTTCAACATCAAAATTTGTCTACAAATTTGATTAGAGAGTCTATTCAACTGATAAAAAAAAAAGATCTTTTTCTATAAGTGATTTAGAAGTTGTAAAATATAATAGGGCTTCTCTTTGCAAAGCCACTAATAAATTTACGCCAAAATATAGGTGCTTTTATGTTTTAAAGATGACCATGCATCGGATAGTACTCCAAGTAGAAAACTTCAGAGAGAGGTGTAAATGAAGGAAGGGACCGTACGTAAAGAGATTATTTTTCTTTTCCTTTTTTTCTTAACTAAATAATAAGCTGGAAATAATACATAATACGGAAGTTTGTTCACGCCTAGAAACTAAAGTTCAGATGCCACATAAATTACACTCATCCCTAGAACTTATTCCACACTCGTGTTTTTAACACATTGGCATACACACTACAAGCAGATCACAGATTGTAGCGCACTAGGCTCGACTGTGAGGTTTCATTCCGGTACCGGAGCAAACCATTAGCCACTTTATAAGCTATCGTCAAGAATGGTGGACAACAACAGCCCGTGAACAAACTCGCATCGTTTTGCCTTCTCTTCCTTATCCTTGATTGAGAGAGGAGACGCCTGGACTTTTCTGTCACCACAAAAACGCACGTATCAGACCCAGTATTGCTAAATAGGTAAACTAGGAATTTGTACAGAGAACCAGATTTTCATGTTAAAGAATTGAAAGGCAATCAACAGGAAATAAGCAATCAAGAGTATTTCTTCACAATATCAATACTTCACCTCATAGAGGTAAATTATAAGCACTTGAAAGTTTTGATCTCATTGTAGTCAAGTACTTTTCACAAAGTATGATGATGGCTAAGATCATGGTTTACCGAGATGTACTGTGATCCATCACAAACATGAATTCAAAAGAATGCATAGTAGAAAAACATCATGGGAAACCATTTAAATAAACGTACCGTTCTGATACGTTATCAATGGAACTCTTCTTGGCTGAGCTTGTTTCAGTCAAAAAGGGAGGCTGAACACTGACAAAATCCTCTGCCATGGGCAAGATAAATGATGATAACAATGGATCGGCTGCAACATTGGATGAGGACACTATACAAGATGAGCCCCCAAATAGAGACTGTAAATTTCCTTCCCGAAGCTCTTTCCTCAACAAAGATAGTGTTGTTGAATGAGATCCACCTTTCCGCGACTTCCTTTTGCGCTGCATGTAAGTACTGGTTAAGGAATCCAGAGTACCACAACATTTATGATCATAATTCAACACAAATACAGTGCCTACATAGTGAAGAGAGGCATAATGGAAAACTGTTCATTTGGTGAATGACTTAATGAGGTTTCAAATGGTAATGAAAAGGTTTTCAGAAAAGATTCAGATCCTCATTTTTAGAAGAGAGGTTCACTGACCTTCAGCAATGATAAATATGTCAAAATGTCCTACTAGGTAGGCTAGTTAGAAGAAGCTACAATAGGAAGTAAGAGGAAGAGGAGCGAAGAAGAGGGCAATTCACGAATTATCAGTGCAATACTCCTCTTTTGCATATTTGTTAAGACTCCAAACGAGTTATTATCAAGCGGAAGTGAATTTCTAAAGCAATCTAACTTGCATTAAAGTACAAACTTTATTTTGCATGAAAAAATAACAAAGTTATTAAAGTAACACATAACAAGTCGTAAGAGAAGGATATCTTGAAAATGTTTCCGTGTTGTAGAGTTATGTGCGCAACCATATCTACCCCAACCCTCATTGCACAAACCGGACATACCTGCAGACAGACAGCATCACGCTAGGTAAGACTAAGTTCCAGTAAAGCAACATAAACTTTCAGACTAAGTCGAGTAATGATTATACTATTAGTTTTTTTACAAACTCAATGAAATAAATGATAAAAACATTTCATAAAGCATTCATTACAAACATAGTGAAGATACATAAGTCTGCAAGAATTCCAATAACCTTATATATGAACCAAAATATAAACATTTTATCTCGCAGCACAAGCAAGTAGACTACTAAACAGACATTGAAAGAGTCATACCCCGTTCTTTGCCTCAACTGGATGCTCTTCATCAATATGGCAACATAATCCAACAATATCAAAATATTCTGAGCAGAACGGGCATGGAAACTCCTCCCTTATGTCATCATCCCCATCGATTTCTTCGAATCCCATAAACATATCTGTAACCACAAAATTCATCTCAATCAGTGAAATTTCATAAAATCGGTTTAAGAAAAAAAGCTCCTATAAAAATTTCCAACAAAGATGAACCTGAAAGGTTCAGATGCCAAACAAAATCGAAAAAATGAAAAAATTTAAGAATTTCAGACTAATTTTTGGAAAACATAAAAACCCCAAATAATCAAACTGTACACTGAAATGGAAACAGTACTTTAGTCAACCACTGGGCTTTAATGCACAAAAATAAAAATTTGAGGAGATATCAAAATTGAACATTCATTTCCGTTAATTAATTTCCGTAGAACTTCAAAAAAGGAAAGAACTTTTTTTTGCTTTTTTTCTTTTTTCCAAAACCGAAAACTAGCATTAACTTCAGTGAGCACCATTATATCAACTACAAGAAAGAATCACACAAAAGACCCAACTTTTTTTTTTTTTAATTTTCTCAGCTACCAAAGAGCCAATCGTTAAGAGAAAAAGGGGTTAAATTGAGCTGACCAGATCGCGATTGAAGAGCTGACTGATAACGCCTAGATGCAGAGGAAAGACGAGCGCTCCATGAATCACCGTCCATAGCTGATTCCTCAAATGCGAACACCGAATTGAGGGCTTCTTCTTCTTCTTCGAGGGAGCGATTCACTTGCCTCTGATCTCAGATTCAGAAATCCCTATCAACAAATTGGGGTCGACGATGACGATGACGATGACGATGACGATGACGATGACAATGATGATGATGGGATACAGAGCTCGAAATAGGGAGGGAGGAGTAGTACTAGGAAGGAGGATTGCCTAGGGTTTGAGCTGAAAGAGGGGCTTAGCTATATGATGAGGAAGACGATGACGATAACGGTGAAATTACACCCAAAAAAAAAAAATGAGAGAGAGGAATTAATCTATTTCTCTGTCTCTATATATAAATAATGATATTTACAATAATTATTTTTCGGAAAATTTAATGGGACCCCTGAAATGTACGGTGAAATTTCAGAAGCGTCCAAGATGAACAGTCAAGACAACTTAGGCAAGCACCGTTTAATCAAAAGATTAATAATTTAATATGGTCAAGGACTCAAGCTCTTTTCTCCTTTTTTCACCTACTTAAAGAGATGGAATTAAAAACGCGACTCGTTTTGTTTTCTTTTAAGGGTTGTTTTTATATTTGTGGACCCAATTATGTAAAGGATAGCACTACATGTCTAATTTTTTTACTAAATATTTTATACCAACATATGTAGTATGTAAGTTATCACTATCTAATTGGTGTGTTAATACTTACCACAAATAGAATAAATATTATCACCAATTAAGTGGTAACAAATCACATGTCACATGTGTTGATACTAAAATTTTGGTACAAAAGTTGGTACCCCAAGCATTATTCTTATGTAAAATTTCGTAATATTAGGTTTGACTTATTAAAAATTTCAACTATCATTTTAATTTAGACGAATTTATGAAAAGTAATAGTACAGGCATTATTAGTGTTCAACACACATTAAATGTGATTCTATTACTATGTGATTATAATCAATAGACTGAGTTTCTCATAGATCACTCAACTAATTTCAGCTGAATTATAATTATAATCGACACCACATCAAAGTTGATTTTATGGGCAAAATTACATTTCATTCTCTCCGTAAAATTTTATGTGTATTTATTTTTTACTAATTACTTTTTCTTATTAATTTCTTTTAAAGGTTAACTAATTATGAAAAACTAGACTTTAATAAATTGAGATTTTGATGTTCTTCATTCAATAAAGTTATAATATATTGTGATGTTAATTAAAAACAAAATACATCAACGATAGTTAAGTGATCATTCACTTAACTTCGTAACATTATTAAGAAGTACTAACTGAAACTAAAAATATACATAATTAGTTATAAGATAATTACTAATTATTCAATATGAAGATGAAACTGAAACTACACCGCTATATATCATAGTCAATTTTTAAGTATAGAACTAATTAGATAAGATTAAGATAAAAAATCATTATAGAATTATTATTGTATGTATATATGTTTAGTCTTCCAAAAAATAAGTATATTTATATATAGATTTTAACTTTATAAATACACTTGATCATATGTATCGTACGTTCTTTTTTTCTTTTTTCTTTTTAAATTACTTTATTAAGTCTTGAGTTTAAAAACTATAATTAATAATCATATTTGTATATGGCTTTGATAAGCACATAATTTCTCATTAAATAAAAGTATATTTGAATTCATAATTAAATAAATTAATTAATTAATATTTTATATATGTATATAATGCGCATGGAAAATGGGCATTTTCCCGGCTCAAATGGCCTTAGATGAGTGCCTTTCTCACCTAACCCTAGAGCCGGCATTGACCACATGTATTATGTGATGTTGAATATCATATAATACCTTATTATTCTTAGGCCACGTTTATCATTCTGTAATGGGAACGAGTGGAAAGAGAGTGAAGGGGAAGAAGAATTGATATGAATAGAAAAATAATGAAGGGAAATATTATGATTATCTTTCATGTGTAACTAATTAGCTATGTAAACATATGAAATGAAATCAATTTCCTTTTCCCTTTACCTTTCTCTGTTTTACTCTATTATTGATTAATAAACAAGCCTTTAAAGTTCCATCGTTAAAAATAATGTCATGTATGGCATAAAATTTTTTATACAAATTTTTTTGTGCCCCTAATGTTATTCTTTATTTTATGATTGGCCCTTTTAAAAGATTTGTGCCCAGATGACCAAAATGGTAAATTTTATATGTGTGTCATTACTCATCATATAGTATTTATTGCATATAAAACAATACTATGGGTATCATTTGATGTTCAACACCACATGATATATCATTTGTTACAATGTAATTATAGTTACACTTTAGGTCACTTCAGGTGGGTCCATATGAGATCAAATTTATTAATTAGAATCACATAATAACATATTGACACGTTATGTCATGTTGGACACCACTAATATTCTTTATAGCATTGCTCTAACTTTAAATAATATGATCTCATTTAGGGTAAGGTGTGATTCAAATATATACCATATTATCCGGTATAAATTTTCGACAATTAGTCATTTTACTCTCTGACATTTACTATCAGTATAAATTTATCCCCTCACTTTTGATTTTATATTCAAGTGTCCCATAAATGACAAAATTGTTCTTATTTTGTTCCCTCACTTTTGACTTTATATTCAAGTACTCTTTAAATGACAAAATTATTCTTTTCTGCCCCCTCCTCAAAATCTAACACTGTCAGAAAATCGTTATTGGATAATGACCAGATAATCATTTCACTTATTAAAGAGATAAATAAATATTTTTTATAATTTTTTTTTATTGAACATTTCTACATAGCTAGCTTTTATGATTAAATAAATGAAATAAATGAAAAATAAAGAAAAAATATTTTTTATATGGTTATATATATGGGTTTGGTTTAAATGGTTACAACAATATTTACCTATGAATGGTTACAATGGTTTAAGCCGTTAGATCTAATATCCTACGGTGGTGATTAGTTTGGTGGTTGGCTAAAAAAATTTAATACTATTTATTACCATCAAAAAAATTTAATACTATTACTACTTTTTTTAGTATCCATTCATGGTCAAAAAAAAATTGTAACCATCGAGAAGTCCTCCTATATATATATATATTAAACAAGAAACAAACATAATAGAGCGATTTTTTGAGTCCTCCTATATATATATATATTAAACAAGAAACAAACATAATAGAGCGGTTTTTTGCATTAATTCATTAGTGTGAAATTATTTTTAGAAGTCATGTAAGAAAAAAAAACTTGCATAATTTCATATTCAAAAAACTCTATAGAAAGTAAAATAACTATTTAGTCTTTGCCCACTAACAGTCTTCTACCGATATTAGTGTTAGAGGACAAAAGATTTTTTCCTATTTTGGGGCACTTATATATAAAATAAAAAATGATAGGACAAATTTACATCTAAGCTAAAAAATAGGTGACAAAATAACTAATTATTCTTATATATATAATTAAATACAAGAAATAAATGAAAATTATATAACATAACAATTTTTAATATTATTAAATATAACTAAAAAATAAAATGTGTATTTTCTACATAAACGAAACTATACTAAAACTACCACAAAAACTCTAATACAATAAATATATATATATATAATATCAAGTTTGAGTAAAAAGTTAAAATGAGTATTTCATCATTGTCTACTCATAATTTTCTAACGGTGTAAGTGTTGAGGAGGCAAAAATAATAATTTTGTCATTTTAGGAGGCACTTGATTATTAGTAAAAAATAGAGGCAAAAAAAATAAATAATTTTATTATTTTATCGGACACTTGAATACTAAGTCAAAAATGAGGTTATAAAAGAAGAATAACTTTGTTATTTATGGATCATTTGAATACAAAGTCAAAGTCAAAGATAAGAGGACAAATTTATACTGATAGCAAAATCGGGGGCAAAATAACTAATGTTTCATAAATTTTTGGGTTGCTCTAAAATAAACCCTTTTCATTTCAACTATTTTCATTTTGGTCCTTTCTTTCTTTCTTATCTACCGTATTTAAAATGGGACCCATATGAAAACAAAAATTTCCAAATTGACCCCAGTTTTTAACATTTTCTTACTGTATAAGCGAGACCAAACCCAAGCGCTTTCAACCAACTAAAGCCTTTCGAATCAAGTTCTCTCAAAATCTTTTGTTTGGAAATTTCCAACTTCGCCGGAGAACGTGACACGGCGTCCGGACAGCCGGATTCTCCGATCTCCGGCGTTGGATCACGTGAAGTTCTCCACTTTTCTGTCGTTACCTCTATCGGTCATGGCGAGACCTGAAACGAGATTGTCTTCTTCGTCTGATCCGTAGCTTCATTTTTTTTTTTCCTTTTTTTGGGAGTCAGGCTCTGAATCTGGATCGAAGCTAAAACCATGGCGACGAGGAATCGAACCTTGTTATTCAGGAAGTACAGGGACGCGTTGAAGAGCGTCCGTGCCCCGACGAGCTTGTCGCCTTCCACGAGCTCCGGCGGTGGAGGTCCGGTGATTGAGTTGGCGAATACTTCGCTCCTGAATCCGAATCGGTCTTATGCTCCGCTCAGTACGGAGGATCCGGGTAATTCAAGGTCTCGTTCTCTTTCACTCTCTCTATCCAGATTCGCTGAAGATTTCGTTTTGAATTGTTCCTATAGAATATTTGTATAATTTAATGCTAGTAATTTATTCTGTTTGGCTCACAATGGAGAAAATCTATGAGAATTAGAGGAATTAAAGCCGAGGAAATGCTTTAAACTGAATTCTGCTTAATGCAAGTAATTTTAGTTTAAGGGTTAACACGTTCGGAAAAGTGTATGAGTTTGTATGATGGTTATGATTCTTCGAACATTCGGAACTTCAATTCGGGATTTATATTCAGAGTTTTTGGAATCAAATATATGGAGTTACTTGTTTTGCCATGCTTGCTTTCCAAGATTGTAGAACATGGGATAATGTTGATGGGAGAATGGAAGTGGTGAATGAAATTTTAGGCCCTGATAGTGCCTGATTGATAATTCAGACAACTAAATTTCATTGCCCACATGTTCATTGAGAGCCTGCACATCTCATTTGGTACGTGTAAGTCATGTGCAAAAAAATATCCTCATTTCTGGTGCAATCACATAAATTAGGGCCACGCTTTCGATTTTAAGCCAGTTCTTACTTCTTCTCATCGAAAAATATGTAGAAATCCTTTTTGATAGTATCTGTCATTAGGCATGTTAATACTCTCTCTCTGAGTATGAAGTGGAATGTTGAAAATTTTAATTACAAGTATATATTGCTTTAATTTGAGAAATTCCTTTAACTGGAGAGTCATGTTTTTATTTCTGCAGTAGGGGTGCGCTCACAGTGGGTCTACCTCCTGCTTGGGTAGATGTATCTGAAGAAATATCAGCAAACGTGCAACGTGCACGTGTGAAAATGGCTGAGCTAACAAAGGCCCATGCTAAGGCCTTAATGCCTTCCTTTGGAGATGGTAAAGAAGATCAACGCTTGATTGAGGCCCTTACACAAGAGATAACTGGTTTGATAAGGAAATCAGAGAAGAGACTACAAAGACTTTCTGCAGCTGGGCCTTCTGAAGATTCGAATGTTAGAAAAAATGTGCAGGTATAACTTTGTTTTAAGCTTTTGAGCAATTCAATTTATTTTATCAGTTTGTGCACCACCATGATGATTCGTGTTTAGTCTCTCGATTCATCTGTTTTGGATTTTTAGTCGCCCAATTTTGAATGCTTTTTGAACACGGACATATTGTAATCTATTGTCAGTTGAATCTTTTGTCTTATTATTGAAATTGCTACTATGGTTATTAACAAGAATGTATACCTTTTTTCTTTTTCTTTTTTTTCTTTAAATTGTGGAATGGTGGAAAGAACTTTAAGTCCAAAAAGAAATATCCTCGGTAGTTTGTAAGGTTGTTAGTGTTTGTTGCAGTTCATAGTTGTTTCTATTGAGTTGACTGATTTGGGGGCAATTTGTCTAATTGGACGCCGCCCAAAATTTTGGGCACTTTAGGTAAGTGGTATCTACTGAATGGACTTGTAGCCCTGTTCTATTATTATTAAGAAAAAGCTATTATTAAAAGTCACATATCTTTATTATGAAATAATACTTCTAGATTTGGCTAAATAAATTTAGCTACTTTGGTTTGTAAAGGGTGAGCTAGGGGTTTTTTCATCATATTTCACTCTTTTTGTGTCCTTGTAAACATTGTTCTGTATCCTTTCCTTTACTAATAGTGGGGAGAAATCAGACAGAGGTTCTCTTATATTATATTATACCGACTACCTAGACTCCAGCAGCTGTTGGAAATTCACACTTTGGTTCCAAAATATATTATCTGAAATTAAGGGGATATTCTGATGAAGATGCACTGTGGTTTTTTGTGCGTGTTTCTGTTGCAGCGTGCTCTCGCCACTGACCTCCAGAACCTCTCAGTGGAGCTCCGAAAGAAACAGTCCACTTATTTGAAGCGCCTCAGGCAGCAAAAAGAGGTTAGTGGATAATATTTGTATTTATCCATGGATACGATTACATAAGAGCTGTGGTTCAACTTGCATCGACCATTATCAAATTTAAGTTTATGTATGATTCTTTCAGCATGGAATTGTTTTTCATGTATTCTAATGAGTAAATGAGTGACTTTGTACATGCTCGTGCATGTAGCATATGATGAATTGAACTCTTCTTGTTAACCGGCACTGAATTGCAAATTGCTAATGACGCTTACATTGTATGCTGCATTCTTTTTTGATGTAGGGTGATGGAGTTGATATAGAGATGAATCTAAATGGAAGTAGATCTAGAGTGGAAGATGATGATTTGGATGACATGGTATGCTGGACTTTTCTTCTCCATCTGTTTATATTTCTTTCAGATTGTTAACCATTTCAAATCTGTGGATCAAGTTCGGTTTACAAGGTCATTATTTGTTGCTTAATATTTGAGTATACTGACGGGATGGGACAAATCTGAAGTTTTTTTATCCATAGTTTATTTAAGCTGAAAGCTAACATGGTAATACCAATACATGGACAGGTGTTCAATGAGCATCAGCTTGCAAAGCTTAAAAAAAGTGAGGCATTCTCAGTAGAAAGAGAGAGAGAAATCCAACAGGCAAGTGAAGATCTCTGCACTTGGTGTTTGACGTTCTTGGCACTAAGTGTTTTCAGTGACACTTTCTAATGCTTCGTTCATATTTGACTACTCCATTTGCCTTCTCCACAGGTGGTAGAATCTGTGAATGAGCTTGCCCAGATTATGAAGGACCTGTCAGTACTCGTGATAGACCAGGTTAGATGCCTCTGTAAACTTTAAACAATCACATGACATTTTCAGACAAAACCAGAGCAATTAATTGAATTTCTCTCCACAAACAGGGCACTGTTGTTGATAGGATAGACTACAACATTCAGAACGTTGCAACAACAGTCGAGGAGGGCCTCAAGCAGCTACAAAAGGTCCTTTTTGTCATCCCCATATATCATTTCCCTTGTGCTAAAATTTATTATGAACCTCTCTCACTCTTTGTAATGTTGTTGCAATGTTATGTTGCCACATATTGGGGCTTACAGGCTGAGAGAACACAAAAACAAGGGGGGATGGTGATGTGTGCATCAGTTCTCGTTATCATGTGTTTCATCATGTTGGTCCTCTTAATCATCAAGGTGATAATCTTGTGATCGGTGTGGAGAGTTCTTTCCAGCTTTTGGATACAATCTAATTGTTGTAACCCTTCCCCATTGAGATTTCTACACGCACGAAGATGGTTATTTTGTCCCTTGCAGAGAATTATAGAGTTTTCAGCCGCAGCACCGACACCTTTTCTTTTTTTTTATCTTTTTTTTTTTTTTTTTTTTTTTTGTTTTTTTTTNTTTTTTTTTTTTTTTTTTTTTTTTTTTTTTTTTTGTTTGTTTTTTTTTTTTTTTTTTTTTTTTTTGGGGGGGGGGGGGGCAAAGGAACAGGTATTTAAAAAAGAACAACCAATAGATTAGTATCATTTGTCCATTTTAATTAGGGAACCCTGGGGAGGTGAAAGATTGATTAACTGGGAATGTGGGATATGTATAGATAGAGAGCCATTTTTGGATGTTCTTTGGCCCATGGTATGTATTTGCCAAGGAACCAGTTTGTGATGCTTGTGGTTTTCTTTTGCCCGTGATTTTGGTGCTTTCCATTTTTTTTGCAAACATATTACAGTGAGATGATCCTTTTGTTAGTTCCATTGTTTGTATGGACTTCGTTATACAAATAAAAAGAAACACATCACTTGTGCAATCGAAAGCAGAATATACTTTTGGTAGTGGCTTACTACTTCCTTTTGAAACTTCTTGTGTCGTACATTTGGTCTACTACCAAGAAAATCTGGTCATATCACGTGAATCCAGAATGACGCTAAGGTTAGACGTTTACTTGCATAGGGCTTCTTTTCTTTTTATTCTTTTTAACTAATAAAGTTAGTCGTTTCAACCAGCTTTCGTAGCTCAGTTGGTTAGAGCACCCGTTTAGTAAGCGGGAGGTCTTGAGTTCGACTCTCAACGAAAGCAATCTATATTTTTTTATCTTGGCTAAAGTTTTTCACGATAGTCATGAAACATAAAACAGCAGAACAAAAAGAACTACTCATTCATACATTTTCTCCTCCAACTTGCAGCACTAACTCGAGCTTTAAAGGCTAGTAGTCATTGTTCACCACTAATTTAATTGCTGAACATTAAAACCAGTTCTTTTTATATGTAGCTCGGCTGAGGAAGCATATCTAGACTTCCCAGCCAACACAATCAATCATCAGACTATTGCAGTCACTAAGTAATGACTTTTATTGATAATAATGTTAACAATTACAATGAATAGCTTTCTGCTATAAGAAAAGCCAAAAGGTCCACAACCCCTATGGGGGGGGGGAAAGCTAACCACCCACACCACCAAATTACCAGGTGTTAACAGGCATCAGCTTGTTGAGCTTGGATTAAATCATCAAATTACAACAAACAGTTAGTTCTACAGCAAACGCATGAGCGTGGCATGACTAGCCTGAACTCTTCTTCTTCTTTTGATTGATCAAGTCTGAGGCACTGAAAGATCTCTCAAAAAGGTTAGAGACTGAAAGCTTCAGGTTGAAAGTAATCCTTTGAAGAACCAATGACAAACAATTCACATCGGACATGGCTCTATGAGCTGAACCAACCAGTGGGATTCCATAATGCTCACGAAGGGCTTGCAGTGATATCCTTGAAAGTTTCGATCCTGTTGACAAAGTTCATTTAAAGCCTTTTAGATATTTCCTCAACCATGAGGGTTGGGCAGAGAAACAAACACAAACAAACCTTCAGATTTCATCACTTCACGTGCCAAAGGAAGGGTGTCCAGAAATCGCCAATTAGAAGGAATATCTATGGAGCAACGATTGAATTCCTTAATCAGAAAGGGTACGTCAAAGGAACGAGCATTGTGAGCAATCCACAATACATGACCGCCAGGTATTTGATGGCTTCTAACATACTCAAGTAAGATTGGTATCAACTCCTTCATCCTCCATGTAAAGAAAATATTTATTAGCAAACAGTTAATAAATATGACAGAAAATACCAATTCCAGAGGTTCAGTTATCAGATTGAGTCACAGTTTAGTACCACCAGCAGCAGTTTCCTCACACTTTTCAATGAATTAATTTAGCCCAGGTACCAAAAAACTCGAATTGGTACCTAGAAAACTGAAGCTTTTATTCATGTTCTAAATTTTGTCTAACATAATGGGGGGAAAAAGAAAAAAATCTTAAATGAGATGAGATGTTATACCTTGGAACATCAGGTCTGTTGACCATATTAGTGGTAATGCCATGAACATGTGCATTTGCAACATATTTATCGGGGTTTACCAATGTCTGGAAAGTGCTATTCTTACCCCCACGAAGAATTTGAAGTGCAATCTCAATGATGCTTTCATTCTCTCTGCTAAACCCAGTGGTCTCAATATCGAAAACAATAATTGTCAAAAGGCTCGCCAATTCTTTGTTCTGAGCAATCTCTTGTTGAATGTCACAATGTTGAATCTTTTGGAATTGACTAATCTCTGTTTTATTTATATTCAAGGTAGTACTTGTTGAAACCGTTCCATCCAAAATTTCATGCCTAATGCTGCTTGATTTACTGCTTCGAGCAGTCTTAACACTTCCTTCCGTTTTTGTTGTAACAGGCCTTCTTGTCCATCTCTTAGCATTTCCTCCACCAATCCCTTGGACTTTGGAATCATGCAGCTTTGAGCTAGTACTGTACCTCCTAGTCCAACCATGGAAGCTTCCGCTCCAAAAATTGGCTAAATTATTGATTCTGCATCTAGGGCTTTGAAAGATAGAAAGACACATGGGAACTATTCTCATCTGAACTCAACAACAGGTAAGGAGTTCAGCATCACAAGGACAATAGCCTTTCACCTACAAAAGAAAGATACAAAAGAAACATTAAGAAGAAAAACAATTGACAAACTAATGACAACCTATCCTTTACATCAATCCCTGCAGCTGGGATGAAATACTGTGAGTGAAACCAGGAAGAGTAAGAAGCTAGCTCACGAAATGGGCAATTTAACAAATAATCATGGGGTCAGCAATTCAGTAAACAATGAGAATAAAGTAATCTACTTTCAAGCTGTGAATTTCAATTTCAAACATCCTAGAATTTGGTGGTTCAAATGATACTCTACAGGGGATTAAGTGGACTTTCAAGTTCTCTAAATAAAAACTACCGTTTTTTTTTCTTTTTCTTTTTCTTTTTCCAATAAAAGGCCAATCTTTGCATAATGCAATATGGATGCACTATTTCATTGACAATTTATCAGAGCTTTCGGGGAAAAATCCTATTCCATTGACAATTCATCAGAGCTTTCAGGAAAAAATTAAAATTTAGTTCAGTTCTACCTTAACAATAAACATCTGGAATCCTAAACGACAATTTAAACCAAACAAAGCACCCCAAGGCAAAGAATTCTCCAAATAAAAAATTTAAAAGCATCAGCACACGGTGTTATTTGGATCCTATAAAGCAAAGTTCCACCTAAACCAACTCGATTAAACCCAGTAAAGTTTATATGCAGATATAACGTATAAGACAGAACAAGTAGAGATACTAACGCTGTATTCTAAAGTTTTCAAGTCGTAAAGGGAGATCAAAAAGAGCAATGATTAATTGCAACAACAAAACGAAGCCAATCCAGGGACGATCTAATTATATATAACATTATCACAATCCAAAGGCAAAACGTTTCCTTGGAACCGATAAGAACCAAAATCCAGACTTTCCCAGAAACGTTAAGTTCGATCACAAACAAACTAGCATACAACAAAACAAAAACAACCCATTTAATCAAACAACTGAAGCTCATTGATTCCATAATCGAAACAAGAAAAGGGGTTGAAATCTCTGCACAATATATCTCGTCTAAGCTTTCAATATCTATATCACAGATTCACAGGCACACACCATAACAAGATGTAAAATTTCAACAAAAATTTGAAATGTGAAAAAAAACAAACCAAGAATATCAACTCAAAAGGGTCGAAACAAGATGGAAAATAAAGCGAAAACGAACAGGGAAATTGGGTTTTCTCTTAGTTTGGTTCGATTTGTAAGAAACCCAAAACTGAGAGTAACTAAACGAATATAACAAAGAAATGGAAATGAGAAAGAGAGAGTTGCCTGGAAGCAATTCGAATTGGGAAAAGAACCGCATTTGGAGAAACGTGTAATGGAAGTGAAGTTATACTCTTGTCACTATAGAGATATATGTATCCATATATATATATAAATAAATATAGAGAGGGGTTATCAAAGAGCGAGAGGGAGTGAATATGGGGACGAACGACAATGGAAACCAGAAAAAATTGTGCGTCCCAATAGTTGCGGATCGTGCGCCTGACCCGCCTAAGGCTCATTCGGCATTCCTTCCTTACCTTTCTTTTCTTTTTCTTTTCTTTTTTTTTTTTAATAGATAAATAAATATCTTTATTTCTTGAATTCTTATTTCTTGCCAACATATTTAAGAGAGTTTTGTAATGCGGAATTTAATGATGCACGTTTTTGAACCATTAGATTGAGACATATTTTAAGTTGGGCTTCTTCCAACTTGAAATCCCATATAAGAATTTATTTTCTTTTCTTTTTTGGGAGTGAACCCCATGTAAGATTTTAAAATTATGTTTCGCCTTTTAGATATGTCTAAAAATGGATTATCCTAACTAAATATGTTAAACCAGGGTCCATGTACTTTATAGTTGATACGATTCTACTCGGAATAATTGGTCTCCACATCATAAGTCACCATACATAATAGAGGTTCTTAGATTTGTACGTGCCTAAAACAATATGTTTTGCATAAAAAGACAAACGTGTTAAGTCCAAGTGGTCAGTAATAGCTAGATTGGTTATTTATTATAATACGTCTTGTGAATTGTGAACTCACATCAAAACCGTAAATTGTGGATCAAAGAGGATTTAGAGTCTTGAAGTAAGGAGCATCTTGAGTGGTTTATACCTTGCTTCAGAGAACATGATACATAACATTGACGAATTGACATGTGCAGAAAAGGTCAAAATTACGAAAAGCTCTGACAACGGATTTGAGAATTGCTTTTGGGTTTTGAAATATGATTGTAGTCAGTTATCATTGGAATGGGCTTAAATCTGAAAATACGGCTCATAAACGTTGCCTAAGCTAAGACAGCCCAAAGTTAACCAGAAATGGGCCAATAGTGGGCCTAAAAATAGTTGGGCTTAGAGTTTTGACACGGGCTCTAACTGAAAGTGGTCTTCCTGGAAATTGGCTAGGTGGATAATTGAATACGGTTCCCAAGGCTCAGCCTTTTCATGACCTAGGAGGTTCTACAATATGCTTTGTTCTAAAAAGTAAAGAGTGACTTCATTGCTTCTTCAAATAATTTTTTTTTATAAAAATGGTAGGACTTTATTGCCTTCTTGGCTGCATAAGAACTCCCCCCGGTATGAATGACATTTTATCAATTAAAGGCAATTTCCAGCCAAAAAAAGGGGCAAATATTGCAAAAAAAGTGTAAAATTCGGACATCTATATATATTTTTTGATTAGTCAAACTATATAATGTCGTTAAACAAATATAGCCCAGGCAAAATCAAAAGATGATACGTAAATATAATCTATATGGAACTCATTCTAATTCCAATAATATGTACAATACAATTAAGATGGTACCAAAAACAGGAATGTCATCCTCTCAGAACCATTTAACTCCCCTATTTCATTGACCTCCATTCCTTACTCCCTCCCTCACACTATCATATCATACCACCCCAAAATTACATTCATAAAAGGGTGTATCACTTTCATAATTAAGACCCCCATAGTAGTAGAACTTAAAATAAATAGGGAAAAAAAAAATAAAGACAGAGAAAGGTATGTTGGCTGATTAGGGTGTCTTGTACTTTTCAACCCCTCACCCCATTAGACTATTCTTTCTTTTTTCTTTTTTTTTTTAAATACTTTTTAAGCAAAAACAGAGCCACAAGAGAGAGCCATTAATAAAACAGCTGCTTGTTCCTCCTCCCCCAACTTCCTCCTCCTACGACACCTTTGTTTCTTCACCACCACAGACGGCGACGACAACCTGTGCGACAACACCTCCTTTCCCAAAGCCATTAAACGCACCTTTAGAGTCTTACTAAGCCCCCTCTCTCTGCCATCTTTAGTGTCGTTTTCAGTAGTCGCAGTGGCAGAGCTGGTGTTGGTTATGGTGGCCGTGGAAGTACTAGAAGTGGCATGAGTACGAGTATGATTATGGGTTCTCTCTCTCTTCCTCTCCCTTCCTTTTCTCAATCTCACCACAGAGACCATCTTCTTCCTGTACCTGATCNTGTGATGAGGATAGAACCAGTGGGGGGGAGTGGGGACTGACCTTGGGTCCAGCTGGGCCTCCTCTCCACAAGGGAGTCCTAGTGGTCCTACAGTCAACGCAGCATTTCTTGTTCTCACTCGTATGATCAGGCAATGGTTTCTGTTTCATCAAAAAAAAAAAAAAACCAAAATAGTCAAAATATCAGATTCAAAATTAATATAAAAAAAAACCCACCATGAAAGCGAAACTCGAAGCTCAAAATTTTTCGAAAAAAAAAAAAAAAGGTTTGAAACCAAACCTTTTCACTAAGATCCACGGTGCCCATTGATCCAGTACTAGTCCAAAATCTCAATGACAGAGACTGAGAGAGAGAACGAACGAACGAATGAGCTAGTCTAGTGATCAGTATGTGCATGAGACTCAAAAACCATCATCATTTGATCATTTCTAGCAAAGAAATGAGCTCAAAACCCCAAAAACCCCAATTTGAAGTGGAAGCCAGAGAGAACGTGATGAGCTAAAATAAGGGTTTTTGTCCTTTTTAAAAAAAAAAATTAAAAAAGCAAAAAGAGTTTAGAGAGAGAAAGTAAGAGAGAGAGAGAGACACACACACACCGCGATAGTGGTTGCTACTTGCTACTGGATATTGGATATGTACAAAAAAAAAAGAAGAAAAAACCCTAACCGAATTGGTTTTTGGTTGAAATGACGAAAGTGTCCTCACTGCCGATTTCGCGAGACGTATTACTGCTGGTGACGTAGCCCAACACCCGCCAAATTTCGGGGAAGATAGCCGGACACGTGGCGACATGCACGAGTGCGTGTTTTCCTTACCCGCTGCGAGTGAGGAGAAAAGGGTTACTCGCTCTGTGCTGTACTCGGTTTTTATTACGGCCTTACCCGAGTCTGTTTGGGTTCGGGAATTGAAACAGGCGCGTTTGGTTTTCGGCTTTCATTATCTCTTTTGTTGGAAATGTAATTTTCAATCTCTGTTTCTTATTGGTATTTACGTATTAGTATAATGGTATTTATAGTTTTATTGGCATACGTCCAATATTAGAATTCTTTTTAATTTTTAGTTCAGAAGATATTAGTGGAGGACAACACACACAATTGTGGAGAAATAGAACATAAAATGGGCAACAAACACTGTATAAATGGCCTGTATTTGTATGGCAAAAGTATAAACCATACCTCATGGAGTAGTTGAGGTTTCGCATATATTATTCTAATTAATTAGACAATATATAATTAGGTAAATTTGTGTTCCTTGTAAACCCTTTTAAGTGCAGATACCAAATAGGACAAAACTAGAAACAAAGATAAGGAATGCCTGTGTCATGTTTGTAGCTGAGCTTTGTAGGGAAAGGAGAAACACAACCCGTATAAGAAGGATTATGAATTGTAAACTCTCTATATATATGGGTACAAATATATATACATATATAATACTTCTATTTTTTTTTCTGGTGAAGAGATTTGAATTTGGACTTGTTGAGAGGTGTATACTACAGATTACACTTACAATCACGATACATATAAAAGTTTGGTTATATGCTTACGACTTTAGATTTCCAAATAGCCGTATATACCAACTTTTGGTTGAATGGACAGTGTTGGAAAAAAAACCATATATGAAGAGCCAGTTTAACATAGTATATTATTTTATTTTTTACAGGAATATATCTAATAAGTGAAATACTAACGTGAGACAAATCTCAACTATCTATTAGAGTGGATCTCATTATAACACTCTAATAAAAGAATAATGAAATCGCGTGTCTAATTGTTACTTATCTTTCTCTGGTAAACATCTTTATGCATTTTCATTGCTATGATGACCAAATCAACAAAGGATCGTTGAATATGGCGATGCAACAAAGGAACAAAGCACATCAGTTTTCAGCCAAAAAAGAAAAGCCCTTGTAGACCACACTTTTTGCATTGTAGTCTAGAAGTATCCTACAAGAAAAAGTTCCCCAACAAAAGGGACAAAATGGCAAAACTAAGTGCCCCTTTCACTTTTCAGTTTTCACTCTCTTCAGTATCTTAGATGAATCATGCCCTAAACAGAGCACCAATGTGTATTGATCTCACCAAAAAAAAAAAGAGGGGCCTCCAGCACCCAAAGAAAAGAAGCCCAAAAAGAGATTAGTAGGTTACTGTCAGGTTTAAAGGTCTCTTTTCAGCAAATATTATGAGAAATTAGAAAGAAAAATAAAATTGGGATAATGGGAAGTAGTGTTGCTATTTGCTTTTCATCTTCCCCATGCTTTATACAATTTCAGCCATATTTTGTCATTAAAAGTTGAGCCCTTTGAAAATTCTCTTTTCTTCTCTCTAGAACGAGAGAGTAGGTACTCATAAGAAATTTATTACTTCCCTCGGTAACATGAAACCATGTCAAGAAATGTTTTCTTAAAGACACTCAGGAATCAATAGATTGTGTATTAAACTCGTTATATTCCTCTTTCTTTAAGCAGAATAAATATATATGATGCATTACAATACTATACAAAACAGTAATGCTAATGACAACACATATTTCGCACGAAAAGATTACACTATACGATGTGGGAATGGCATAATTTCTAATTGCATAGTTTTAAGTAGTGCAGTATCGCCTTATGATATTAATATAATGTATCACGTTATTTGACGAAAAGAAATGATAGTAGTCCTAGCATTACATTATCAATAATCATATACAGACCCACCAAGCCCCGGTGTGGAAGAGCAGTCTATTTCTCTGTACCATTAGTTTGTGAATTAACTATTCTCGTAGGGAAAAAGAAGTACCATCTTTTTGTTCCATAATCTACAGTCTACAGAGTTGTAGCATTTAAGCCTTATTTTCTTTTCCAAACAATGGATTATTACTTAAAGTTACGATTATGATGGACACTTATTTGTAGATAATCTAACAATGAAAAAGTCCAAAACTTGCAACCAAGTTATGACTTGGACAATTAAAAGCATCCTTGTTCTCTTCTTTTTGACACCAAGTATCTACTTTTCCTCTTCTTTTAAATAGGCTAAGCTAAGCAGGCTCCGTTTGGATTCAAACCCAGTGGCAGACGTGAAAGCCATGTTTCTCATCACAGAAATATCCCCACGGAATAATCCCAAAACCATCTTTTTTGTTTTTTTGAAAGAAATCCCAAAACCATATTTGATTTCAATACAAACATCGTTTTGACTCGATTTACATTGCTTCTACCACCAACTTCCGATCAAGAAACTGCCAATATGATCCTTAATAACACACCGTACCTAGAAATTAATGGCATAGCAACAGTTTAAACAGCACAGTCCCAAAACCACTTAAGACTGACACGCGGCACTATATTGTATGGCAATACATTTGACCAAAGAATCACCTTATTAAGCAATAAATATCAAGTATAGCACCAGATTTAAATTCATTATGACACGGCAAATGTCACTTCATTTAATATGTTTAACAAATTCAACAATCCTTAGCAAAAGTCTGGCAATTTTAACAGTTATAAAAGAGCATGAAACCAGAAAGATTATATAGATAATAAAATTTTCTCTTCATAATAAGAATTTTTTTTAAACAACTTCTGACATCAGACCAGCGGACGTATATCCCTCCGGACAATACTCGATTAAATTCATCAACAACTCTGAACTCTGAAGCCCCAAAAAATTAAGTTTATCACCAGACAACGTACAACGGACAGGAATGGTATCCTCATACTACAAAAGCAAATATTTATGGAGACTCTGGAAAGTGCCAAAATGACTTGGTAACGAACCATAACCAACACTTTAGCTTACACCACTTTCTATCAAAACTAAAACAATACCCCAAAAAAAAAAAAAAGAACAAATGAAAGACTCGACATCCGCTGTGTGTGATAAAGGCCCAACCAGCGGGGGATAAACGACTCACCAAAAATAGAACCCCGACTTTTATAGTTATCCTTTGTGGCAGATGCTTGTCGTATAATAAATCCGTAAGTCGCCATGCTTTCTCGATCCAGTCGTTCTTAAGATCCGAGCCACTGCCATATAGATTAAACAGAAGTGGTATCAAACATGTAACTCAAACGCAGCACAAGAACCTGTAACCTGGCCTAATCCAAATCTCAGTATAAAAACAGTCATACTTGAGCGATACAGTGGATATCAAAAACCCAGACAAACCATCATATTTAGTAAATTTGTGTGTTAACTACCTTCAACTGAAGTTGAATCCACCAGAAGGCACAGCAGGAACCTCACTCCCTCCAAAGTTGAATCCAGATTGAGAAGCATCACCAGGTGGCATTGTGTCATCCTCTTCCTCAAGCCAATACGTCTCAAGAATCTTTACTGCCTTCTCATATATCTCGGTGTTGTCATGACTCTGAAGATTCTCAATTTTCTCCAACCCCTCAGCATCATCAATCAGCTGAGCATAGAGATTGACACCTCCAGTAGCACCCGAAGTCTTCTCGCCTTCTCCGACCTTCAAGATGTTTTCAAGCCCTTCCAAACACACTGTGACAATCCTAGGGTCGGGGCAGATAAGAAGATCACACAGAGGCTTGATACACCCCTGACTTACTAAGAACCTGAAGAAGACAAAATCACAGTTCAGCACATAAAATATCTATACATATACATATATATGACAATACAAGATTCAAGGGGTGGGGGGGAGGGGGATTATGCTTACTTTATTTGTTCTGGAGAACCACCAGATGTAGCATTTGAGATTGCCCAAGCAGCCTCTTTTTTAATATCAAATTCAGCATTTTGAAGCAGAGTAACAAGAGGACCAATTATTTGAGCCTCAATTACAGCCTGTCAAACCCAAATACCACATGATATGTGAACTAGTTAGATCGAGAACAAATTATATCATGACACCATGTATTGCAAGTATAAATATGTGAACTAGTTAGATCGAGAACAAATTATATCATGACACCATGTATTGCAAGTATAAAGAAACGAGGAGAAACCAACATAAGTCCAAATCTGCACACTTACCTGAATCTGCTCCTTGTTTC
>JXTC01000093.1:305473-327065 GCA_002914845.1 Trema orientale | reverse complement strand
CTTGATGCTCTTCTTGTAATTGTTTGTCAATAAAGTAAGCAAACATGGAAGAGCTTGATGACTAATGATGACCTGAAGAGCAGTAACAGCTAGTTAGCCCAAGATACAACCAAAAGCAAGCTTCAGAACATATTGAGAACCAAAACCCTTAGAGAGACACATAAAAGGATTTGATAAGGTATAGCTTTACAGAATATGCTAAGTCAGGTGTTAAAATGAAAAAGGTTCCATGCAGAAAAAGATCCAAACCACACCTATTGCCCAGAATAATCATGGTATATTTTCATGTTCTTGAAAAAATTATCAAATGAAATGGGAGAAACTGAATAATTTTTTTATGGATGCCCAGAACCAACTGATACCTGAGTTTGCAAATCATCTCCAGTGACGATATTTCCGACAGTGCGAAGAGCAGGAATGAGCACAGATGGAGATGGGTGACTGAAAAACATAAAACACGTTCACATATATAAAAATTAAAAAGGAAAAATGAACAGTAAAACACGCTCCAAAAGAAAATCCCCAATCCAATAAAAAATTGACTGATTGGTACTCCATACAAATCGAATATCTCGAGTCCATGACACATTCAGGAGTCAAAAGAACTCACAGTAAAAGTTCAACAAGGCGGGGGCACACTCCGGCTTCAATAACTGCTTGAATTTTATCATTTGTTCCATCGGAAAGGTAGGAAAGTGCCCAACAGGCATCTGTCAAAACTTCTTCATCGTTTGAATGAATAAGACGTGCAAGAGCTGGAAGTGCAGGCTTAACCTGTGACGATGACCAACCAAGTTCACTTTTTAGAACTTCAAATCACCCCAAAATACTATTATTAAGAAAAAGAAACAGAACATAAATAAATACAGAATGTCTATGTAATATGGCATGGCACACAAACATTGTAAACCAAAAGTTGAAGTTATTCAACATCCAGTGACTGCAGAAACTTTCACAAAGCACATGAAAAATCCAACCTGATCAAATGGGGGCTGTGGCTTGCCCCTGCAAAAATTTGAAAGTGTCCATGTTGCATTTCTTAGCATAGAGAGCTTAGCATGCTCATTTAACTGTGCCAGCAAAGGAAGCAAGGCCCCATTACTCAGTACAAGATCACGACATCTAGGGGAATCACCAGCAACATTTCCTAGGGCCCAAACAGCCTAAAAATTGAAAAGTGAAAAGCATGTCAGTACTACAATACAACTAATAAAAACTTCATCAACTTAACAGTACAACCACAATCTCATAAGAAACACCAGCCTCTATATTCTCTTCCTCACTTTCATATGAGAATAATTTAATAAATTACCAAGGTTAGAAAATAAGAACTAGGATGCCCCATTCCACATATATGAGGTACAACCCACAAACAACATTCAAAACATATTCAAGTTACAGCAAAAAAAAACAAGAAACAATAATATTGAATTCTTTAAATTCCACACCTGCTCACGAACATCGTCACTCGGAGATCCAAGAAGTTTCACAAATATAGGGACAGCTCCATGATCAATTACAACCTTTGTGTTCTCAGAAGTCCCAGAAGCAATGTTTGTTAGAGCCCAAGCTGCCTCAAACTGCAGGAAGAAACAATCAATTAAAATATTGGAGTGTTACCACAATAAGGGACATTCAGTTGAAGAATATAAGAACCTGCAGCTGCGGGAAATCCTCCCTCATGAGAAATTCAACAAAACGAGGAACAACTCCAGATTGTATGACTTCCTCAATTGGAGGACTTCGTTCTATCATTCAAGCAAAGTAAAGGAACATCGAGTTAATAAAACAAACAGGTAATAATAAAATAAAATAAAAAAATCACAGCAGCAGCAGCAAAATTCCAGACCAATTGAGAGAAGCTTCCTGAACTGAGTTGTTGCCTCAAGCTGCAGATTACTATCATCAGACCAGACACCGGCAACCATGGAAGGTAGATGCTCTAACTGCATTCAAAACATTAAATTAACATCAGTATCATAAAATACTAGACCATTGACTTCATTTAGCTTCTACAAAAAGTTGCCTTGGACAGTTACGCCCGCCATTAGGGTGGGGGTGGACAAGGAAATAGGGACAAATATTCAAAAATATGAAAGTATTGAAATCTGTCCAATCATAATCAACGCACCTGCATAACATTGGAACCAAAAAATATATAAACGTATCAATTTTCCCAATCAAGAAGTCAAACCAGGTCTCAGACCAAACTTTAAAATGATCAGAACAAGTTGGCAACAATTCGGTATGTGCAAAAAGTAAGGGTAATATATAGTCAATTAAACCCATCATCAAAAAACCTAAAAGATAACGTAGCAAGACCAAGTCAATCAGCTGATAATGAAAAGGGGGCAATGACCAATCTACACAAAAACCCTCCTAAAACAATTTCAACAAAAGCCAAAGCAATCCCAGTAATCTGGAAAAAAAAGAAAAAAAAAAAAAAACCCAGAAACCAATATAATCAAATCATAGTCATTAGCTATCAAGGTTCGTAAATAAATGAAACCCATATTTAATCGCCCAACACCTACAAAATCGATTGAAATGAGTAAAACCAATACAACCCAGCTCATCCTATACTGAACTCCAAATCTTAATACAGATATTCAGAAATGAAATAGCAAAATCAAAACGAGAAAGACTAGACCTTCTTCTCGAGAGCGGAGGTGGGGATGGAAGCCGGCAATTGCTGAGGCTGAAGTCCCTCACGGCGCTTCTTCTGAAGGCTCTCTTCCCTGCGATTCTTCCTGATCTCGACCATGTTGTCCTCCCGGCGCCTCCGACCCTCCTCGGCGTCGACGGCGACCTTGTATCGGTTCCGGCGGACCTCGGTCCTCGCGCTCGGCCTTAGCGACATCGTTTCCGAAACCTGAAAAAGTCGAATTCGAAACCCTAGAGAGAGATAAAGCGAGGGTTTGGGGGACGAAGTAGAGAGAGAGAGTGTGTGTGTGTGTGAGAGAGAGAGAGAGAGAAAGAAATGAGGGTTTGATCTTCGGAGGTTTGAAGAGAGAGAGGGATTAGAACAGAGAGGTTATATAGCGCTGTTGGGAATGGGACGAGGGCCGTCGGTAACTGGCCTTGGATCGGTTTGAATTTACGATACTGCCACTCTTTTTTGAATTTGAAGATGAGGGAAAAAGCGAGTTTGATTGGTGAATACTGAATACACAGAAGGGGGATGAAAAAGGCTTTACGAGGACCCCAAAACGACGCCGTCTCAATTGCTTAAGTCAGTACACTACAGTTAACACTTCACAGCTTTCTTTTCTTTTCTTTTCTTTTCTTTTCTTTTCTTTCTATTTAATTCTCTTTTCTTTCTATTTAATTCTTTTTTAAATATTAGCTATGTAGGATTAAAACGACGCCGTGGAGTGCAAACGGCTAACAACTTGTTTAGCAAACAATCAATGGCTTCTTGTTTTTAAAATGAAAATGTTCTAAGAATGTTGTTTGATAAATTTTCATCGACAATTTTACTTTAGGAAAAAAAAAAATTATGGTGTTGTCATGTTCTTTATCTAGTTTTCATCATCTGCACCACATTGGGTTACAACAATGTTTGAGACTATCGGTGAATGCATATTGGTATTTCTCATCTAGGTCAAAATAAATGCGCATTATGAGATTTGAACCTAAATTAAATAAAAATGAATGCAACAAATAGGACATATCCGCCGCTATGCTACCACCACCATGGTCACTTTAGTTGAAGTTAAACCTACCAAAATAATCGATAATGATAACAATATAAAACACATAATAAAATATGAAAACATTATATATGGTTGCCAATCTAGTAGGTATTTTTTTCTTTTACCTATGTATAGGTATTTTTTTTTAGCCGTTGGATCATCATCTGACGGTGATCCAATGGCTATAATAATATGTATGAAAAGATGTGTTTCATTAATGCTATTTCTCTCTCTTACTTTTTAATATAAAAAAATATGTAAAAAAAAATTTCATTGGCCAAATTGATACCTATGCATAGGTAAAAAAAAAATAAAATACCTACTAGATTGGTGCCCATTATATATATATATGCCAATTCAGTAGGTATTTCTTTTTTTTAACCTATGTGTAGGTATTTTTTTTTAGCCGTTGGATCATCATCTAATGGTGATTGATGATCCAACGGCTATAATGAAGTGCATGAAAAGACGTGTATCATTAATACTATTTCTCTCTCTTACTTTTTAATATAAAAAAATGTGCATAAAAAATTTTCATTGGCCGAAATGATACCTATGTATAGGTAAAAAAAAAATACCTACTGGATTGGTGCCATATATATATATATATAGGGTAATATTTCAATAGAGATTTTTGTTTTTGCTTTATGGATGGGTACTTTAATTTGGATTATTAGATTTTAATCTAATGGTTAGAATAATATTGGTATATTTACTAAAAAATTTATTATAATTAATACATATATAAATATAGAAAGTTAGTCAAAATAAAAAAGATGGGTAACCTGATGAGTTAGTCAATTTTTTTATTTTTTTTAATAAAAAATAAAATTAGTGAAAAATACTTAATAATCCCAAATCGCTCTCAACTATTTTATTCATTTAAAAAAAACAACAAAAGATGTAAAAATTTTAAACTGATTCATGCATAATTTTTTTTTTAAAAAAAAATTCTTTCAATGTAGTTGCTTTATTCATAGATTTTTTTTTAATTTAAGAAAACAACTTATTCGTAATATAAAAATTAGCTACCTTATATTTTACCTCTCGTAGAGTAAAAAAGAAATTTTATGAAATATTAAAGATACAATAGTACATATAGTTTTAAATTAAAGGTAATTAAAAAAATTAAACTTTAAATGAAATTTTCAAAAAGGAAAGAAATAAAAAAATAAATTAGAAATTAATATATTGAATGAAATGACTTATTATTGTAGATTTATTTCTAAATTAGTCAAACTTACTCATCTATAAAGCAAAAATAAAAATACCCATTGAAAATTCACCTATATATATATGTGTGTCTACATACTTTAAAACTTTTTGATAACCCAGGACCTAGGTCAACATAGTAATTAGCAAAGGAATTAAACGGGCCTGTACTCGTACAATTAGCCCAATTAAATTGTTCCAATAGAGTCTCACAGCTCAATGGCCTATCCCTTTCATTTTAGTGGGCTTGGATTTGCTCAGATATTGTAACGGTTTCTAACACTTTCACATATAAAAACCCAAAAGAATTACAAACATACGGAGATTATGTGTTTTTCTAATTTTCATATAGTTTTTATTAGAAAAATATCACTTTAAAAAACTATTTTAGAAAGATATCATTTTAAAACAATTAGTAGTTACCAGTTTCTAGAAATTGGCTACCAATTACCAGTTATAAATACTTTTAGTTACTAGTTACTAGTTTCTAGAAACTAGTCACCACTTACTATTTACTATTTTAAAAATGGTATTTTTCTAAATATTTTTTTGTAATGAGTTGAAAATTTATGTTGTATGTCTTGTTTTAAAATTGGTATTAATAAATAAGGTCAATTACTAATTTATAATTTAATGACCTCTTTTTTGGTAAATCTCAATATGTTAGTTAGTTTCATTCTTTTGCCCTTTATTATTATATTTTACAGCTATTAACAGAAATTACCATCAAATGGTGTATCTCTTTTTTCTCTTAGTATATCAAGTTATTTACTTTATATATTTTAACACATACCACTTTCGCAATCTTAATTCCTAGTAGATATCTCTTCGATTATAATATATTTTTTTTATGATATTAGTATATATGATCAGGTTTTTATGAATATATATACACGTATTGTAAATATGTTTTAAAATATGATGCATTACAAGAGTAAACTTATTGTATATAAAAATGTTCTGAGTATATGTATATATATATATATGAATATACCAAGAGGGAAAAAAAGATGTACTATTCAATGGTAATTTCCTATTAATGGCGATAAAGTTCATTTTTTTTGTAATTCCATAAACTCATAAATGTTAAAAGAAATTTAAATACCTCATAATTAATAAATAAACATTAATTTATAAGAAATTTTGTGGGTTTTGACAAGAGTAATAGTTAATAATATAACAAGTGTTAAATATAAAAGTTTACAGAGTACATACATCAATATATGAAGAGAAAAAAGAAACGTAAGGTTGATTTCCGTTAATGATCGTAAAGTTTATTTTCTGAAATTCAATGAACTCATAAACGTTAAAAAATAATTTAAAATTCTCTTAACTAAGAAATGTACAATAATAATATTAAAAAAAAAAAGAAAACAAATGGGCAATAATCTAAATAAAAATATGGATTTTTTTTTGAATGAATGGAAATTTGGATTTTGATGATGCAATTTTGGGTATCATATTCACTCGGTATCTAATTGGATAATTTAACTATTTGAATTTACGAGATTTACAGATATTTGGGCCTAAAGGGGGCATAATACTAATTCAACTACAGTAAGTTTCAATTTCCAAATTTCAAGTATGCATTATGGCATAAAAGTTTGTCAAGAAAATAAGTAAGAAATTTTAGTTGGGCGTCTATTTTGGACACTATATGTAAAAGTGTTCAATTTTTTGAATCTTTAGTTTTTTGCTCGATTTCAAGGAAAAAAAACACCATTCTTCAGAAGGTCCTAAAATTTAGCTTAATCATAAGAGATGGTTCAAACCCACAAGATGTTTCATAAGAATTGGTTAAGATTGTTAGCTAATTTACTATGAAAAGGATAGAGATACCAAAATTTTGCATAAAAAACTTACACTAATGATGTGACATTATTTTTAGCCATATAATTTTAAATGATATAGTCCCACATTAAAATAAAAAGTGGCTAAAATACATATTGCATCACTATACATATTGCATCACCTAGTGTAAATTTTTTATGTCCTTATTATTAATATGTTATTATATATAGGATTTCGTGTTGATAAATGCTAACATCTAGTAGGTCTGTCCCTCTATTACAACCAATGGTCAAAAAATTAGAAATAAAAACTAGAAAATAAAAATGTATACACATTGGCAAATTTATGGTATATATAATCCTTGTATCATAAAATTTATGCGCATATTGGCTTAGATTGAATACTTTTAAATCAAAAAATACGTTTGATTCGCAGAAGCGTGATTTCAAAATTTCAGTCAAATTCATTCTGCACGTATGGGGTTATTTGCACTAGGATTGAATCTCTGACTTTTTGAATTTTGGACATCCATAGTAGGGAGGTCTCCAACCAAGGAAATTGTGTACTTCTTTTCTATATGTTCCTCTAATTTATAGATTTCGTAATGAAAGTAAATTTTCTCCTTTTTTAGTAGTCTTTTACAAAATATTTCTTTTAAAGGAAAACAAACTTAAAAATAGAACAAAACTAATGTGTTATCTATTTGAGTTTTTTAATTAAAGGAAAAATAGCAGCTTTCATACTGAAAAAAAGGAACATCATACCTGATAATTTCTTTACTAATACAAAACCAAAATGAAACCCAATTTTATGGATTTATTGATTTGGCTAAAATAGCTAATCTGGTGGATTGGATTTTTTTTTTTTTTTTTTTTTGCTTGAAAAAATATTACTTCGTTAAAATCAAGGATCATGACTACAAAAAATCAGATGCCAACCAGAATCAAGATTTGACAAGGAAGAAGAAGCTACATTAGTATAATCTATATAGCCAGAATGATCTAATCCCCAATGATACACATGATGGCAACTTCATTAATGATTTTGGAGATCAAAATAAAGAAAGTAAAATGAAACTTGGGCAGCAATAAACCAATAATATCAACATACACTTGTGCATCCTAAGACAAAATATTAGTTTGACCTTCAAAAGCCTTGATGACATTTTGACAATCCCCCTCAAATATCACTCGTGGCCATTTCATGTACACATTGAGTTCCACATGCATGGCATAGGCTTCAGCATTTTTCACTGACCTAGATAGACAAAATATCACCCCTGTAATTTCTGTAGAAATGGTTATTCTTTTATACATGATTCTAAAACAAGATTACAATTTATAGAACTAATTGTTATCTCCTAACTAATTACAAATATCTCCTAATTTATTACAAATATCTAATTGTAATATTTTATAATTAATTTTGATTGATATACAGAATATTTCAACACTCCCCCTCAAGTTGGTGCGTAGATATCTATCATGCCCAACTTGTCCACAAATTTTGAAAGTGTGCGATTTGAGACTACTTTGGTCAGAATATCTGCCATTTGTTCTTCTGATCGAATTTCTGGTAATTTTAGACTTTTTTTCTCTAATTTTTCTTTGATAAAGAACTGATCAATCTCAACATGCTTTGTTCGATCATGATGAACTGGATTATGGGCCATATCACGAGCAGACTTGTTATCACAATATAACCGGATTGGCTTATTTGATAAATAACCCAAATCATGAAGAAGAAGATTTAGCCACAATCCTTCACAAACTCCAAGAGCTATTCCCCTAAGTTCTGCTTCACTACTTGAGCGAGCAACGACACTTTGTTTCTTGCTCCTCCAAGTAACAAGATTGCCACTGGTTGACATACTGACATTTCAGTTTCTTCTAAAAGATCCAAAGCATATTTCCTTTGAGACAAGAAAATACCTTCCTGAGATCTTGATACTTCAATTCCCAAAAAATACTTTAAGGAGCCTAGATCTTTCATTTCAAATTCTTTGGACAAATACTCTTGTAGGTCCTTTTTTTCAACTGGATCATTTTCTGTTACCACCATGTCATCAACATAAACAATAAGTGTGGTAATATTACCATTTTTCTTCTTCAGGAACAAAGTGTGATCTGAATTACTCTGATGATAACCGAATGCTACCATAGATTTTGTGAATCTTCCAAACCAGGCCCTGGGAGATTGCTTCAGACCATACAATGATTTCTTCAATTTACACACTTTCTGTCTTTGCTTTTCTGTCACCATGCATCCTGGGGGTAGATCCATGTATACTTCTTCAGATAATTCCCCATGCAAAAAAGAATTCTTCACATCAAACTGCTGTAGTGGCCATCCGAAATTTGCTGCTAAGGACAACAAGACTCGGACTGTGTTGATTTTTGCTACAGGCGCAAAAGTGTCGGTGTAGTTAATTTCATAAGTCTGGGTATATCCCTTTGCCACCAATCTAGCTTTGAAGCGTTCAATCGTACCATCAGCTTTGTATTTTACAGAAAAAATTCATCGACACCCAACTGGTTTTTTTCCTATAGGAAGATCTACGAGCTCCCATGTCTGGTTTTTTTGTAAGGAGGCCATCTCTTCATTAATTGCGGCTTTCCACCTTGGGTCAGTTAAGGCTTCCTGCACACTGTTAGGAATAGATACAGTAGATAATTGATTTACAAATGACTGATTTGTTTTTGACAATTGATGTGCTGACACATAATGGCTCATGGGATATCTTACTTTACTAGACAACTCAGGTTCATAAGTTGGTTTTGGAATACCTCTTGTGTGACGTTGTGGTAACTGTCTCCTAGATGATTCAGGTATTGTATAAGGTGTATCATCAGCTAACGATTGGTTTAGTATATTACTCGGGAGAGACTGCAGCTCGACTTCTGGAGTTTCTGAAGTTTTCTGATTTTCTGGATGTTTGTTATCACCTATATCCAAATTGGGACCACTCGTATCCAAGTCACCTTTATCAGATATTTCCGCCACATCAACTCGTATCTCCTCCGTATCTGTCATAAGATTGTATTCAAAGGTTTGAATTTCATCAAGATACTCCCCCTGAAATTCAGACGTAGAGTAATACATAGTATCCTCATAAAAGACAATATTCATAGTGATGAACATGCGCCTAGTGGGAGGGTGATAACATCGATACCCTTTTTGATGTAGAGCATATCCAACAAAAACACACTTCAAGGCTCTAAGCATTAACTTACTCCGTTGATCTTTGGGTAGATGAACGTAGACAATACAACCAAAGACATGAGGAGTTAGATTGGGAACTGTGGGTGTAACAACAGCATCTGTAAGTGCTTGAAATGGTATTTGGAAGTTTAGTGACCTCGATGGAACCCTATTTATGAGATAGGCAGCAGAGAGAAGAGCTTTACCCCAGTAGCAGGGGGGCATGTGTGCTTCAATTAGTGAAGCGCGAACAACATCTAATAGGTGTCTGTTTTTTCGTTCAGCAACACTATTCTGCTGTGGTGTATCCGGGTAACTGGTTTGATGAATGGAACCATGAGAGTCCAAAAAATGTTGGAGTTCAGTACTACGATATTCTCCCTAATTATCACTTCGAAGGACTTGAATCTTAGCATTGTATTGTGTATGTACAGCATTATAAAACTTCTGAAATAACATTGTAACATCTGATTTGGATTTCATCAAATATAACCAAGTCATCCGAGTACAATCATCAATAAAGATAACAAACCAATAAGCTCCTCCCAATGTAGGGACTTTGGACGGACCCCAAACATCGGAGTGAATAACCATAAACGGAGTTGGACTTTTATTTAAACTTAAATGAAATGAAGTACGATAGCTTTTTGCAAGTGTACAAATATCACATTTGAAAATAGATATATCCAAATCTTTAAACGAAGTAGGAAACAATCGTTTTAAATAACCAAAAAAGGCATGGCCCAAACGACGATGCCAAAGCCAAATCTCAGTCATCTTCTTAGAGGAAGTGGTATTCTTCACGACTAGAGCTTGTTGAAGTTTGTTTGACTTTGTTGATTCCAGATCCAAGTAGTACAACATCCCTTTCTTAATACCATAACCAATCGTTTGTTGAGTATGAATATCCTTAAATACACAAGAATTAGGACCAAAAATAACCACACAGGACAAGGTAGTAGTGATTTGAGAAATTGAGAGAAGATTATAGTTTAAGGAATGTACCACTAAGATAGAATCTAAATGTAAAGTTTTAGTAAGGTTGGAGGATCCTTCACCAAGAACTGTGTTAGTATTACCATTAACAGTAGAAACACAGTTTCTAGATGAAGGTTTTAGGGTAGGAACATGCCGTACATCAAATGTCATATGATCAGTGGCACCAGAATCAATTATTTATGTATTATTCAAAACAGGTGCAGTAACATTCAAAACCTTACCTTCTTCAGTAGTGGTTACCAGTGCTGATGAAGTAGATGGAACATTGGCTGCTTTTGTTTGAGTGAGAGCTGTTGAAGATGGTCTCTTAGCATTCCGATGACGTGCTGGATCCCACCAGTCTGGATATCCAATCAACTCGAAGCACCGATTTTTGGTATGATCATTTTGATTGCAGTGAGTGCATTTTGTGGAGCCTTTTTCGAATGTGGAATTCTTCGAGTTGGTGGGTTTAGGGTGATCCTATGATGTTTGACTGGGTCGTTGTCGAGAGAGCAATGCGGAAGCTTCAAGTTTAGTAGTTTCCTCATGGAAAGCAGTGGAACGTAAGTTCTCCTGACGAACTAAGGAATAACATTCTTCCAGACTTATGAGTGACTCGCGACGTAAAATTTCTCGTCGAAGTTGATCAAAACTGGTATCTAATCCAGCAAGAAATATGTGGACTCGAGTACGTTCAATCGACTGACGGTATGCTATCACATCATCAGGATCCTTCATGACTACTCTATTACGATGGTCGAGTTCTTGAAATATTTCAGTTAATTCTCCATAATAAGCAGAAAGCGATTTTGTACCTTGTTTGGCTGAGAAAGCTTTCTGATGCACGGAGTAGACTTGCATCTCATCAGTTCCATCGTAAAATGCTTTGGATAAAGCATTCCAGATTTCATGGGCAGTGGGAATACGAAGATAGCGCTTCATAATGTCAGGAGTCATAGACATCAGTGGGAATACGAAGATAGCGCTTCACTTTTTGATTTTCAGCATACCATTTCTCATATCCTTTGTCTGACACTGAAGGTGGAGTTGTTTTGCCTATGATGTATGAGAGTTTTTTTCGTTCAGCAATATGCATTTCTATTAATTGGGATCACACATCATAATTTGTTTCAGTAAGTTGGATGCCGGCATTGAAGACACCCTCAAACTGAACCAAAATAGGAACAGATTTGGTACCAGTTGAGTCACCTTGTTCACTCATCATCCTCCCCCCCCTTTTTTTTTTGTTTTTGTTTTTCGTTTTTGTTTTTTGTTTTTTTTTGTTTTTTTTTAAAGTAATAAGAATAAAATAAAAAAAAGGCCCAATGAAATGGTATAACCTGATCTGCTCGTCTATGTCGCCTCGTCGGCCTAAACCCTTTTTGTCTCTCCCAAAGTTTTGTGTTTGAAACTTGAAAGGAACAAAAGATATGAACTTATTAAAGTTCCCAAGGTTCCAGGTGGTGCGGCTTCGGCTGATCTGCACGGCTCATGGCTATGGCTGGTAAGAGGCTGAGATGGCAGGTGGTGCAGTTCTGGCTGGTGTGGGGGACGGAGCGTGGTTGCGGGCGGTCGCAGCAATGGGCGGCGTTCTTGGCGGTTCGTCGGACTCGCGTGGTTGCAGGAGCTTTGGCGTGAGAACCCGTCGGTGGTTCGGCTTAGTGATGGCGAGAAGGGAGCTTGATTTGGGCGAGAAGGGAGTTTTGGTGTTGTGGTGTTTTGGATTTGAAGGAGAAACAGAGCAGTGCTCTGTGGCCTTTTTTTTTTTGTTTTCAACAGAATTTTGCTGGAAATTGGTTTGGGTTTGTTTGATTTGTTTGATTTGAACGAAAAATGGCTCTATTTGGCTTTGTTTGATTTGTTTGATTTGTTCGCGGTTGTAGATCTGGTTTCAAGTGGTTGCGCAAGGTGGTCGCGGGTGCGGGCTGTACTAGCACTGGTGGTCTCGCTGGTTCGAGGCAGCGGCGCACCGGTGTGGTCAGGTCTGGGGCTGGTGCAGGCACGGGATGCGGCGCGGTGAGGCGGTGAGACGGTCGTTCGGTTGGATTGCGGCAAAGCAGAGTCGTGGACTGGATTGCAGGTGGCACTGGACTGGGTCGCGGGTGCAGACTGAGGCGTTGACTGTGGTGCTGGACTGGGTCTGGGTTGCAGGGCAATATGGTATACAGGTGAGGAAGGTTTGGGCAATGGTGAGAAAGATTTGGGCACGAATCTGAGGTTTTTTTTTTTTTTTTGATATTTAGTCTGGTATTAGAATCGTATCTTCTCTGATACCATGTAGAAATGGTTATTCTTTTATACATGATTCTAAAACAAGATTACAATTTATAGAACTAATTGTTATCTCCTAACTAATTACAAATATCTCCTAATTTATTACAAATATCTAATTGTAATATTCTGTAATTAATTTTGATTGATATACAGAATATTTCAACATTTTCTAGCCACAATACCCACAGTTGAGATAGAGTTTAGTATGATGCATCAACATTAATTTTAATAACCCCTATATCAGGAGCTTGCCAATGAACAACAGAAGTATTCTTTATCTCTATATCAATCTAGCTGGATAATCCACTGGAAACACAAAATTTGTCAAATTTTTTATATAACAATTTTGTAAAGCAGAAAAAAGATTAGGTTTAATTTTTTTGTGAATGACCTCATTTTGAATTCTCCAGACTATGTCCAAGATGACAACATCCACATGGTGAAGATAGAAGGATTATTTAATCTGCACTTCCAATGATTGGGAGGTTTAACAAGCAGAGTAATAACAAATACAAATTTAATACCTATATCTCTCAAACAACCAAACCTGATAGAAAAATGACAACCAAATCATCATGCAGAAGCAAACTGAGTATTGATTAGTGGATCGGATTTAATTAGTTGAAAACTTTGTGTATTTTCTGAAAAAATTGAATATATTTAAAATAATGCGATATTGATCCGTTGAAACATATACTGACACAACTTACTTTTCTTATGCAATACATTTAGCGGCAGACCTACGATTTTAGTTTAGGGGCATAAGACAAGAGTTTGACAAAATAGATGTATTAAAAAAAAAAAAAAAAAAAACTCTCTTGAAAAATAGATTCTTTCATTTGTGTGTTTTTCAACGGGATATTTATATTTTTACTCCTGTATTTTGGTTGTTTATATTATTTATACCTTAGTTTTGGTTATTATCAATATTGTGCTTCACATTTGAAAATTATTACAAATTTATACCTTTGTCAAGTGAAAGACAAATTTTGACCGAAAATTGACCAAAATACCCTTTTAAATTAAATTTATATTTAAAAATTAAAACTAAAACAAAATATGTTTTAGGAAAACTAAAAACTAATTAAAACAAAAATGAAATTAGCATCTCTCTCTCTTTTCTCCCTTCATTATGGTCCCCTTCTCTATTCAAACGAAAATCAAATTAGCGTTTTGATATGGCCTTGAAGATTAGTTTGTAGGTTTGGTGGCGGCCTTAGTGATGACTGTGGGTATGGGGTTTTCGGTCACAACAACGATTTGATGGCTTTTGAATATCCGACCCGTCCAAATCGAACCCGGCTTGCCGGAACCCTACACACTCAAAGCTGCAATCTAAAACGCTTGACGTCTCCCAAGACGACGACAACGACTTATTTTTGCTATTCCCGCTTGTTTTAGCCATGATGCTTCGGAGATTCTTGCTCAGTTTAGCCTCAAGGGAAGAGAAGCTTAGCCCGTGTCGGCCTTCAGAGTCGGTTACCGGAGAAGGAAATAAAACCAATGGGGTCGAGTTATTGGCGTTACCTGGCGGCACCGTGAAGTTGGTGCAAAACTATCGCCGCGGTTCAAGCTTGAGTTTACAGTGGATCTTGAATTTTTATTTTTATTGGATATTGATCCTAATGTTGTTTGAAGATTTTTAGGGGCTTTATGGGTCTGATTGAAGAAATTGTTCGCGTATAATCGTGTCAATTTTGAATAATCGTGTCAAACGGGTCATAATATGACACATAACACGTTTATTAAACGAGTTACACGTGTATTAATCGTGTCGTGTTTGGGTTCAAATTTTTGACACGTTTATTAATCGTGTCGTGTTCGGGTTAGGTGTTATCGTATCGTGTCGTAATCGTGTAGACTCGAACCGATACGGTAACACGAATTGCCAGCCCCAAGAGAGAAGAAAAAGAAAAATGCTATTTTGATTTTTGTTTTAATTATTTTTAATTTCACTAAAAAGTAGTTTTTAGTTTGTTTTAGTTTGAATTTTTAAATATAAAATTAAATTTAAAGGGTATTTTGGTCAATTATCAGTCAAAATTAGTCTTTGACTTGACAAAGGTATGAATTTGTAAATATTTTAAATGTGAAGGTTAATTTTGATAATAACTAAAGTTAAGGGCATAAATCATATAAACAACCAAAATATACGGTATAAAAATGTAAATATCCTATTTTTCAAAATAGATCCCTTTTATAACTTGATAACAGTCAGCTTTGCTCGACATACTTGTCAAACCATTAAAAGATCTTTTTTTCGCAAAAAGTTTTTAAAATTATCTATTGCACTTAATTTCCCTATAAAAAAATATTATCTTTAAACAAATTTGTAAATATTATTATATGTGTGTAGCCTAATTATATGAAGGAAGATCTTCTTGTACGAAACATTGTGTGCTATGCACATGCGAAGTGTGAACCACTATAAAGGATGTTATGGTGTATTAGTAACTAGTATTTTGTTCTTTTGATTTTACACATTATTCTTGATGGCCCTAGTTTTTACTCTATATAAAGAATGTTAGGGTGCCAATTTCGGGTAAATGAGATTGAAATAAGAGTTGCAGAGTTTTAGAAAGATGAGAATGTGAGATTTCTTTATAGTTATTTTTTTATTATAGGAAAATATGCAATGGCAAAATATGGACGTAACTCCTACGTTGAGAGTGAATCATTATAAATCTTGTGTTTGTTTCTTTGTTTTTTGTTTTAGTTATTGCTCTCAATAGTAAAGATTTAAACACGTCTAGTCCTTAATATGTATAGATGACAATTATGCTTTAAGAGTTCTCATATTCTAAAATGGCTACATAATAATCTCATTATCAATACTATCAAAAATTTATTTCTCAATGTATATAAGGAACAATCATTCATCAAGTAGTCTCCTATTTGATTCTTTAATCGTTTCTTTTCACAACATTCATTATCTCAATTATTTTGTACCCTAGTACTTGTTTTTTAATCAAATTAACTTAGAGAGATAATGCAAATTAAAAAATCAAGAGTGTCAACGCTTTGTTTGCAACATTTTTTTTTGGGGGAGGGGGGTAGTTCATTTTTTTTTTCTTATCAACATTAATATATCAAAGAAGGGTTTATGACACAAATGGTACTTCAACTATCCAACTCGTGGTAATTTGGTCCTAAAAATTTCAATTGTTATAATTAAGTCCTTAGACTTTTCGATTTGTAGCAATTTAATTTCTGAATTGTCTAAATTGTGATATATTGTTAAATTTATGACAAAAGACACATACAAGGAGCACTTTGTAGCATTTACAAGAGTATTTTAAAGAAAATAATATGAACAAAAGAATTTCAAGAGAATGAAAGATAAATTCTTTATATTTTTTAGGATTTTTGTAGTTGCAAATTTAGAGATTTTTTTTTATTTATTTTTTTTTTTTTGTGATTGTTCATTTTAATGCTTCAAATTCTCAAATTACCTTTCAAATACATTTTTAGATGCCACAATATGTGTTTTTGGTTAATAACAGTTTGTTGCAATTTAAACAGTCCAGAGTATAAATTACTACAAATCAGAAAATTTATTTAGACAATTGCTACAAATAAGAAAATTTAAGGATTTGATTGCTGCAATTGAAACTTTGAGGGCCAAATTATCACATATTGAATACTTCAGGAATTATTTGTGCCATTAACCCATCAAATAACTGATTAAAGTCTGTCAAAACAAATGCATCCTCAATTGGACACTTTTTGTTTTCCTCTTTTCAACATCATACTCTTTAGTTGGGAAAAAGCACCAATTGGTTCAGTTTAGACCATCTGTCCATGCAACAAGCTCAGTCATTCATTTTGATAAGCTCCTCGTATTAGATATCTACCATTGGGACGCCGACGACAATATCAAGTAGAATTTTATGTACACTACCATAAAGAAGTACACAATTGTGAATAAAGTGATCCACTTTGAGATCATATATGATAAAAAAAAAAGAGGAAAATAGTCGCCAAGGGCCAAGATAAGTGCCAATCGAGCACCTAACTCAAACAATAACCAACCCTTTCAAGATAAGGAGGAGGGCGTACGCCTCCAACGAAGTTTATGCGTATAAAATCAGCAGGGCACCTAGAAGTCTCTTTGCTGACACAAGCTTGTCAGAAAGCTCATCATGTTGAGGATGGACCATCGTTTTGTTTTTTAAAGCCTCCTGAGCTTTTGTTTTGTAATCATTCATGCACTCTCACATTCCAATTTTCCATGGCCCACAAAGATAGATAGCACGAAGACCCAAACAAATTGACACCCAAAAAATAATGTGGACCCGTCTACCTATTGTCAATCAGTTCCATTGTGATCAAAATTTATCGTACAATTCCGATTTTTTTCCTCCAAAAATTAGACAAAGACAATGTTGAAAACAATAGATGATTAAATATTTTTTTTATTAATTTTAAAATATTACGAAAAGCACAAATCACGAACCAGATTCATCCCACTAAACCTAGGCACCTAAGAGTTGCCAATACGTTGGCCGGAGTCACTCAAGTGGTCACCGAAATCACCTAATTGGCACATATATGTCAATTTTTACTTTTTTTTTTCTTTAAGTATGTTTTTATTTTTCAGATCATATCAANATGAATTGAAGATGTTTTTTTTGGCAAATAAAGTTTGGTTGAAGGATACCCGTTAGACAATAAATTAACACCTCTCAGTTTTATACACTATATTTGTAATGGAAAATTCGAGTAGAAGCCAATCCAAGTGCAACGACCCCTTTTGACCACAAAGCAACACACATGATACACAACTTTGAAATCCAATAATATATGCGGCAGCATTCCATTTCTTTAAATATAAGTTTCGTTTCACGTGTCGTGTTTAGGATTTGCACAATGTTTTATTGGTTGGCATGTAAAATTGGTGTCGATCTTCAATTTACACGAGTAAAGCGCATGACTTGGCATTTAGCAAGTGGCATTAGTGTAAAACTGTAAATGTGTAGTGTCAAGCCCTTGACAATTTTCATATAGATCAAAGAGACAACTATAAAAAAATTAAAAAAGAAAAAGGAGAAGCTGACAAACTCTTGATGATTATTAATTAATATAAAGGGGGAGTAAAAGTTTTTTTTTTGCCCAACCAAAAGAGACCTAGAAACTGAAATACCCCTTTTACTCCTCAATAAATAGCTAATTCCCCCAATCAAGTTAGGAATTAAAATTTAAATCATACATTTTGGGGAAACAAGTACAAAGTGTGGTGGGTTATCAGATGCATGAACTTGCACGATGATCCCGTGCGCCACGTACTAGCAGCGAGACGCGTTGCCCTTGCGCTTGACCGCGCTGCATTTTGAGGCGTTTCCACGTGGTCTCTTCATGGACGTTGAATCATTTTTAAGGTCAAACCCCATCTGATCTCCACCGACCATCTCCGCGAACATCTTCTGGAGATCCTCAAAGCTGTCTCCCTAAGATATTTTGTGGAAAAATGTACTTCATTATGAACCAGAAAATTATACGCCTAACCATGATACTAAACCAAAATTACAGTTTTTCCCCCCCAATAATAAAGGAAAAAAGAATAGAATTGTACCTCATCTTTGACATTATTCATCATGGAGATCATCTCTTGCATGAACTCACAAAATTCCTGAATCCAATTTATGAAAATTCAAGGGCTTGTTTGGAATAATTTAAAATTTAGCCCAAAAAAAAAAAAGCTTAAATTTTAGGAATTAAATAACTCAAAAAAAAAAAGTGAAAAGTGAGAATGGAAATTCACTTTTCACTGCCTTGGAATCACCGTCTTTTTCTTTGTTTGACATGACAAGAGTCACAGACTAGATGAGTGGAGCGAGTGATGCTGCCAAGGCAGAAACGATGTCGTTTCATAAGAATTTTACCAATTTACCACCCAATTATTGGGAGTGGTGTTGGGCCCTCTGAAACGACGTCGTTTTTTAATTATATAAATTTTTTTTTTTTTACCGCGAATGGAGTAGAAGTAGGCTGGAAAAAAAAAAAAAAAAACTCGTCAGGGAAAGAGTACGGACTTCGTCTTCTTCCTCAAGAGGATCGTAGAGCCCCGCATCGTACATTGACCTCTTCCCCTTGTCCGATAGAACTGTAACAACACCAAAGGCGTCAAAGGAGAACATTCTTTAAACCAAAGCTCTCGCGGAGAAAGAGTTAGGGTTTTTACTTACCAGAGTAAGCTTCTTGGATTTGCTGAAACCGCCGTTTGGCTTCTCCAGCAACGCTCGGCTTCTGAGCCCATCTGTCTGGGTGCCATTTCTACTCAAAACCATAAAAAAAAGAAAAGCGAAGATTTTGATGAGAAATCTAAACAAAAAAAGAAGCAAAAATGAAACGGCGGCGTTTGGGGGGTGGGTCAAAAATAATAATTTATTACCATAGCAAGTTTCCGGTAGGCCGTACGGACATCAGAGAAGGAGGCGTCCTTGCGAATCCCGAGGACGGCGTAGTAGCAAGATCCGCCGTTGGATCTTCCTTCCCGATCCATCAACGATATAGCTTCTCCCACCAACCACCACCCTTAACCCCACCGGAAAATCCCGGTAAGATATTTTTTTCGAAAAAATAAATAAAAATGAATCGGAGAAAATATCTCTCTCAAAATCGCTTCTTTCCCCAACAAACAAAAAAAAGAAAAAAGAAAAAAGAAGACAAAAAACTGAGTAGAAAATGAGTTTGAAATTTTCTCAGACCATAGAGAAGCAGAGGGGCTAAAAATGAGAGGAGAAAAAAATATCAGGAAGAGAGAGAGAGAGAGAGAAACAAAGATAGAAAGAATAAAAAAGTTTTTAGAGAGAGAGAAAATATCTTGGGGTGATGTGTCATATGAGGTACACTAGCGGGTGAAGATATGTTAAAAAGAAACTTCCAGACATTTCTTTCTACGTTTGAAGAAGAGAAGAGGAAGGAGGAGAGGTGTGCCTAGATATTTTCTTTCCTTTTTATCAAATTACCACTCCAGTTTGATAAATTTACGACGGCTTGCCATTTTGTTTGTTTATTTATTTATTTTTTTCAAAGTTTGCGTCGCCGTCGAGATTCCCTATTGGCTTTGGCCGTTTTGTGTTTTGTGTTTTTATTTTTTTTTGGCTAGACCAATTTTCCTAATGTGGTAATTTATTAAGGAAAGTGAAATAAGATGACTCTATAAAGAAAAAAAAAATGATAGAGTAGATTCTAGAAATGTGAGTACTTTAATATGATTAAATCTATTTTATATAATTTTGAAACGAGAATACTAACTACATTTTATTTTACACTTTATTGTGTATTTTCTCAGTTTTGCTGTTTAATATATGAATCTCATTATGTTTTGTTTCGTTATTAAAATATTAAATTTGATAAAGAAAGTCATCATTGAAACTAGTGTAAAATAGAATGAAAAAGACAATATATTTAACACAATGGTGCGTCTACAGTAGAGGCGTCCCTACGTAGGATCCTGTCTACATAGCGTTTGATGGGAATCTGTGGGAATCAGATTTCCCACATATTCCCATCAAACGGTGTATAAAGGGGGCCATACGTAGGGGCACCTCTATTATAGCCCTCCCTTAACAATAATGAAATGTATAATTATTGTCACTGATTCGACTAAAACAACTTGAAACGTATAATTATTGTCACTAAAAGAATAACAAAATTAATAATCGCAAATGCAATTTGTAGGGAAACAACAAAAAAAATTTCAGCTAATTATATGATTTGAGGTTGGTATTAAGATTATCATGAGCTCACTATGTATTCTTATAATTACAACCATTTTCAGGAAAAAAAGATGATTGCAATAAAAACATGATAATAATAACTTCGCGTTATATGATTATTAGTGTTACTATCGACAAATTATTGAGATGCCGTTGTGATTTTTGAACAGTATGCGAAGGATAATATTTGGAGTAAGAAGGGCTTTTGTACAAAATTTAGGAGACCCTTTTCCTTCATTTTCCTTTTTAAGAGCTGGGAAGTTGTGATGTTGAGTTTACGCCGCAGATGTTGAATTTTATTTATTTATTTTTTAAGTAGCATAAAATCTAATTCTCGATCTTATATTATCAATTTGCTTAAGGGAATTATTTTTGGGCAGATATCAAAAGGTTGCGGCTATTTCCAAGATAATTGATGTGGTAGGTGTGTGTGATATTATATGTCAATACAAGACTAATCTCAGGTAGATTTTTTTTCTTCTCCTTAAAGAAAATAGAGGAAACAAGGCTAGAAAAACCATGCCAATATTTGAAAAACAAGTTTATTTAACAATTTTTCGTTTTCATTGGAAGAATACTAAGAAATGGTCTAAGTTAAAATTATTGGAGAAGATTACTTTAATTGATGAAGAATAGATTATCATGTTTTCTTTTGACTGGAAAAAAAAAAAGTTTAGGGAAGATAAGATTCCCTCTCACCCAATCTGTTGATCCAAC